>OZ026515.1:88849765-89122265 GCA_964019695.1 Loripinus fragilis
TAACTGGAAATTTTGATAGGTGTTCACAGTGCTACACACATCAGTTAATTGAATAACGTAAGATTATTGTAAATATATAATGACACTATTAAAGTTGTCCATAGTACTACATGTACATACTCTATGACGGCTCTGACGTAAAGCTTTAATCGGTGGGTTGGTGCCTGATCCATATCTGTAGATGGACCCACCGTGGCTCAACTTGATGTTTTCTTTAGCTCTGACTATCTGTGAGTCATGAGCCCTTTTTCTTTGTTTCATCATGGTGTATTAATTTGCTTAGATTGTTTCCCCGTGATGATACATTGCATTAGTTAGATGGCCTCCATGCGAGCTGAACATTTCTTGTACTTCGACAACAGCAGAATCTAGGGCGAAGATTTGGTACCAGTAAAATGCATTAAACCCCCCCCCCCCCCCCGGTGGCTTAGGCTGCTGTCCATTCTAAGGCGGTGGTTCTGTTGTTGTTGACTTTTTGTTTATTGTTACTCCCATTGTGGAAGTCTGTAATTGTTCTATGTTTTGTTGTACGTTACTTTATGTCCATTCTAGTTTTGCCATCATCTTGATCGGGAAGTGAGAGCTGGTTGCTTTACTTAATTTGTCTTCCTGGTGTCTCGTGATGGTTGAGTGGCTCTTCGTCCCGGTGCCACGGGGTTGTCTGCAGTTTGTGATTGTGGTATTTCCTGATCATACTCACTTACTATTTTTTAATGTAATCCGACAACTTTAATAGTGTCATTTAAGTATTTTGACAAATCTTACGTTATTGAATTCACGGAATGTGTAGCACTGTGAACAACTATCTAAACTTCCAGTTATAATCAAGACACCTGATATGTTGAGCACTTTGGGCATCTTTAAATGTTGCCACTTAAGTATTGTCAACTGTCTTTTTTGAGTGCTTTATTGATTTTCTTAGTGACTGTGCCAAGGCGATGCTTCTATTACTGGTATTTTTATTTGTTTGTGTTTCTTGTGCAAACTGTCATGTCTGTACATTGCACCCTTATGGTGACCTGTCTGGACCTCCTGGCTCTCTTATATGTTGTGACTTGTTGTGTTTTGTTGTATATTGTATTGTTTTTCGTGTATTGTTTTGTCTGTGTCTTGTAGCCCTGTGGTCACCTGCTGGGAAGGGGCTGGCCTCTGGGCTGTCCTGTATGTGGTGCTTTCTTTTGATTTTGTCACTTTCCCATTTGATTTCCTGGGTTAGGTGTGATCCTTGATTGTATCGATTCCTGATATTTGCCTTCTTTTATACTTTTCTTTTGTACTCGACCTTTTCATGTGATTTAAACGTTTTCCATATGGTTCACTTGGTCAGATATGGAACATGATTGTTTAGATTCCTGATCTTAGTTTTCTACCTTACTTTAACAATTCAACTGATGTGTGTAGCACAATGAAGACCTTCAAAACATCCAGTTAATTATTCACAACAAGGTTACTAACTCCAATCAGTTACTTTGTCATCACTGTGAACATCTTTTAGAAGTAATTTTTCAATCATTTACAATTTTTTTCAATTTAATTTAATCAACTGATGTGTGTGACGCAATGGACACACTTCATCATACTTATTATTTATTTACAGCAATTATGCTTTTTAGGCACTGAGCTGGACACTTCTTGAGCATTTTTATCACATTTATAATCCAGTTAAATAAAGTGTGTACATGTAGTATTTTATAATTGGAAGTTTTGATAGGTGTTCACAGTGCTACACATATTCGTTAATTGAATAATGTGCCATACAGTTTTTTATTTAATTATGAAACATGAGTGCTCATCATCTAAGGTCCTCTAAAACAGGTCATGGTTACAGCTTAAAACCTTATCAGGCAAGCTATTGTGATTCCAGGGTTAAAGTTACACACCTTTTCTTTTTTTAAACAACTCTGTTGTTTAATCGGCGTAAACCATTGTTTTAATCAGGCAATACACGTGCTGTTGATACACAACGTGTTTGTTGTTTATTTTTTCTTTCGTTTTTTTTCTTTACTTTACGTATACGTATTCTGGATTCGTAACAAAATTGACGTCATCAGCAGTAACGCGCATAGAAAAGTCTTCGATCTGAAAAAATTTTTTATTGCCTTATGCATGCCATTATTGAACTTTTCGAAAACGTTGTTGCAAGTTTTCAAGTGAGAAAATGACCTTATGCAATAACGGTTTTCAGATGCACTAATATCTGCTAGACCCCTCAGGGGCCTTCATAACCCTCGCCTTTCAGGTATGGGTTTCAACACCACCCTAGTGTTTTAGCAGGTGGTAATACATAGGAAATCACGATTGGTCCCTATATTGAAGTTACTAAACAAACTGTAAAAAAGAGATGAAATGCTAGGCTTGCCAAGAATTTTGTCACTTTTTAGTGACAATCTTTATGAATGCCAAGGATAATAACATTGTTGCATACTGGAAACTGTTATTTGTCTTGTATAAACTTAATTCCAGCTTTATTAGGTGTTTATGCTGTGGTGTGATATCTCTTATTATCAAATTAATGTTTATCATACCTAATAGGAACTAAAATGCATCACAGAATGTAACACTGCATACTTTAGGGGACTGTATAACAGATTTTGTTTGTGTCCTCCCATCACAGAAACAAAAACAGAATTATATTCAAAGATTTGTCAATTTTGGAGTCGGTCTGGTCCAGTCAAATGTGGAGAAAAATGTCAGGAAAAATGTCAGTTTTAGGTCTCAGAAGTAAAGATTTGCCTTTAGTTTGACAAGATATTACATAAAATGAGGCCTTGAAGAAATTTAGACATCCGCCATATATCAAAATTATGGATGACATTGTTTCGGCCAACACTTCTCTCATTTTTAGTGAACCCAATCACCACTATTTCTAAAAAATGAGGTCCAATTTTGGAGAAAAAGCCTCTCATTTGATGAGATGAACTTCTGCTTGGCTGAAATATATTTGCTCTTGGCAGATAAAACCACTGGAAATGCTCCAGCATGATCTTTATACCCCCTTCCCCCTTTTAAAACACATAAAGAATCCAAAATCTGACTTTTTTTGAAGATCTGGCGTCAACCTGGGGCCAGAATTATTTTATATTAGAAATTAACTTTTGACATACTAACAAACAAAATGCATTTGATTCATTTAATGTGTCTCTTAGAAGAGCAATTGAAACTAGTAGCACAAACTTATATTGCAAATGTAAACATAGGGGTGATGGTACACATACTTTATCCTCGTTTTAACGAATAGCCAAGGAACTAAAATTCCATGAAAATTAAGTAAAGCCACCGGTTCGTTTCATTTTAAGATTTAACTATCTCACTAAAACAATTCATTTGATTCTTGTGATGTGCCTGTTAACACAGAATTTAATCAAACTAAAACAAGTAACACAAACTGGCCTTGCAAATGTAAACAATCTACCTCCGGTTAAGGGGTGACATTACTCATTCATTTCTCATAGACCTTATTGCAAACACTTTTGTCAAACGATCACTTTATAAGTGGATTCCAGTCACTTTAATGGGGAGCGCAGTTGTAGAGTGCTTGTTTCGAGACCGCGGGGTCGCTTAATTGAGCATCACGGGCGTCACTGCGTTGTGTCCTTGAGACACATTATCCTAGCTTAGTACTGGTTCAACCCAGGAAGACTCGTCCCTACATAACAGAAATACTGTGGATGGGACGTACAGAATCCAATCAAATAAAAAAAACAGCCAGTTTTATTAGTACAGTGTACCTCATGCATGCACAGGGACTCAATATTTTAAAAATCAAATAAAATAACATCTTGAGTGGCATTTCAGAAACGTCCTGCGATTAAAATCAAACCAACTGTAAACAAAACGCAATGTTGTAAAATATATTTGTTTGATTTGATTCCACACGTCCCATCAACAATCTTTCAGTTATATAGGGACAGGTTCTAAGGAAGTATTAATGTTCTTGCTCAAGGACACAACACAGTGACACCGGTGAAGCTCGAACCCGCGACCCTTTGGTCTCAAGTCAAGCACTCTACCACTGAACCACTGCGCTCCCTTTGTAAAGATATGCAGACAACAAAAATCTTAAGAAATCTTTTCTGCGTGTGTTTTCATTGAATGAAGTTGATGATATCAATTATTACTTATGTTTTTTCTGTATTGTGTTTACTATGCCTTTGTGAGCGTCTGTTTATATGTGCCTTGTGGTCACCTAATGGGAAAGGGCTGACCTCTTGGCTCTCGTTTGTGGTGTTCAACTGTGAGTTTGTCACTTTTCCATTGGTATCCTGGGTCAGGTGTGGTACTTGATTGTATCGATTCCTGATCTTTGCACCCTTACTTACATTGTACTGAAAATGTCGGATGATTTTATATTTGCTACACATTTTCAAATGCAATTCAGCTTATTTGAAGTAAACAACACGAACCCTGATCAGACAGCTCCCAAATGAAGAGTTTAATTTGTGTCCATACTGTTTGAAATAAGCGTTACTTAATATTGGTGGATCCTGCAATTTCAACCGCAGGAGGGGAGTCCTTATGCTTATTGCTATTTTCAAGGGTTACAGACCCCCTGCTCTCCCACTTTGGATTCCGCTATGCCCAAGAACATACGCAGATGAGAGCAGCAGACGACACGTATAAACTGAAAGTTATTTTTCATACTCTACCTGACCGCATGTGTTAATAATTCCAGGAGACCTGCAGATTAGTTTACATAAACAAGCTTGCTGCCTGCTGGAAACGCATCTCTGTTGAAATGAAATGTAACCTGCTAATCAATTAACTCTTTAATGGCAGAATTATAATAAGCGAAGAATGATATAAAATATCGCTGTGTTTAACATTTTGATAGAACACAATCATGACAATTATACAATGCGTGGAGGATTCCGTTATTAGCGCTAAAAACCAACTTAACCCATAAAGTGCCTGAAAAAATACAACATAAAATGTTGTCTGCTTAAGTTGTCTGCTAGATTCATAAGGTCGGTAAAGTTAGCACTAATTTTGCTGCAGCAAAAAACGGTAAAGTTGGCAGCAATTTTTCTGCAGTAAAAAACGGTCAAGTTAGCAGCAGCAGTAAAAACCGGTAAAGTTAGCAGCAATTTTTCTGCAGCAAAAAACGGTCAAGTTAGCAGCAATTTTGCCGCAGCAAAAAATGGTAAAGTTGGCAGCAAATTTATGGCAGAGAAAAACGGTCAAGTTAGCACAAAATTTCTAGCACAAAAATTTTGCTAGCAAAAAATTTGCTGCTGCCACAAAAATTTACTGCTAGCAAAAAATTTGCTGCCAGCAAAAAATTTTCTGCTAGCACAAAAATTTCTGCTAGCAAAAAGTTTGCTGCAAGCAAAAAAATTTCTGCTAGCACAAAAATTTCTGCTAGCACAAAATTTGCTGCCAGCAAAAAAAATTCTGCTAGCACAAAAATTTCTGCTAGCACAAAATTTGCTGCTGGCAAAAAAAATTCTGCTAGGACAAAAATTTTTGCTAGCAGCAAAAATTTTTCTGCTGGCAAAAAAAATTCTGCTAGCACAAAAATTTCTGCTAGCACAAAATTTGCTGCCAGCAAACAATTTTCTGCTAGCACAAAATTTTCTGCTGGCAAAAAATTTTCTGCTAGCACAAAAATTTTTGCTAGCACAAAATTTGCAGCCAGCAAAAAATTTTCTGCTAGCACAAAAATTTCTGCTAGCACAAAATTTCCTGCTAGCACAAAAAATTTTGCTAGCAAAAAAATTGCTGCTAGCACAAAAATTTCTGCTAGCAAAAAATTTTCTGCTAGCACAAAAATTTCTGCTAGCACAAAATTTGCTGCTGGCAAAAAAAGTTCTGCTGGCAAAAAATTTTCTGCTAGCACAAAATTTGCTGCTGGCACAAAAATTTGCTGCTGGCAAAAAATTCCTGCAGGCACAAAATTTGCTGCAGGCACAAATGAGCAGTGACATGAGATTTCCAACAATGTCGTATATGCGACCAGCAAAGGCTCAGACGAGCCTGCGCATACGCGCACACTGATCAGAGCCTTTGCTTGTCGCTTAATTATTATATAAGTGCTAAGCTACTGATCGAACTTAATTTGGTGTTTCTAAGCTTAACAGGAGGCTGCACAGGTTCGTCTGAGTCTACACTTGTCAAGATGGCACATTGTTGGAAATCACATGTCACGGTTCAAATATTCCTGAATACCGGGCCGCGTAGGTAGTCGGTAACGTGTCTGGCTACGGAGACGTGTCTGACTGCAGATCCTGGTGTCCCGAGTTTGATCGCAGCCTGATCTCATACTTTCATTGAGATTGATCGTGAAATAATTTCTACCGTCATATCACTCCCCTCCAAGAAGTAGCTGTCAGTTTTAAGCGAAAGTATGCGCACGACGTACTGGTTTGATTTGATTCATTACGTCCCATCAACAATCATTCAGATATATAGGGTTGAACCAGTACTAAGCTAGGATAAATATGTCTTGCTTAAGGGCGCAATGCAACGCCACCAGTGAGGCTCAAACCCGCGGCCACTCGGTCTCGAGTCAAGCACTCTCGCTCCCATGACAAAGTACTGGTTAACCATGTTAACCGCTTCTTCAAGGTTCCCCAGGAAAGATGTGATAAGGTGAGCTGACCGTCTCGCCATGGCCAAAGTAGTTGACTTGGGGACGTAAAGCAGCAAAACAAACAAAACACAAATATTCCTGCTAGCACAAAAATTGCTGCCAGCACAAAATTGGCTGCTGGCACAATAATTCCTTCTATTTATAGCACAAAAATTTCTGCTGGCATAAAATTTTCTACCAGCACAAAATTTGCTGCTGGCACAAAAACTTCTGCTAGCAAAAAAATTGCTGCTGGCACGAAATTTGCTGCCAGCAAAAAATTCTGCTAGCACAAAATTTGCTGCTGGCACAAAAATTTCTGCTAGCAAAAAAATTGCTGCTGGCAAAAAAATTGCTGCTGGCCCAAAAATTTCTGCTAGCAAAAAAAATGCAGCCAGCACAAAATTTGCTGCTGGCACAAAAATTCCTGCTAGCACAAAATTTGCTGCCAGCACAAAATTTGCTGCTGGCACAAAAATTCCTGCCAGCACAAAATTTGCTGCCAGCACTAAAATTTCTGCAGGCACAAAATTTGCTGCAGGCACAAATGAGCCGTGACATGAGATTACCAACAATGTGGTATGTGCGACACGCAAAGGCTCAGACCAGCCTGCGCATACGCGCAGACTGATCAGAGCCTTTGCTTGTCGCTTAATTATTATTGAGTGTTAAGCTACTGATCGAACTTAATTAGTTTTTCTAAGCTTAACAGGAGGCTGCACAGGTTCGTCTGAGTATACACTTGTCAAAATGGCACATTGTTGGAAATCACATGTCACGGTTCAAATATTCCTGAGTACCGGGCCGCGTAGGCAGTCGGTAACGTGTCTGGCTACAGATGCGTGTCTGACTGCAGATCCTGGTGTCCCGAGTTTGATCGCAGCCCGGTCTCATAATTCCATTGAGATTGATCATGAAATTATTTCTACCGTCACATTCCTCCCTTCGGCTGAATCATTCAAAAAAAAAGTTATAAGTTATAAGCGAAAGTATGCGCTCGAAGTACTGGTATGATTTGATTCATTTCGTCCCATCAACGATCTTTCAGTTATATAGACGGGTCTTCCTGGGTTGAACGGGTAATAAGCTAGGATAAATGCTTCTTGCTCAAGGGCACAATGCAATGCCGCCGGTGAGGCTCGAACCCGCGGCCACTCGGTCCCGGGTCAAGCACTCTCGCTCCCATGACATAGTACAGTAACTGGTTAGCCGCTTCTTCAAGCTTCCCCAGGAAAGATGTGATAAGGTGAGCTGACCGTCTCACCATGGCCAAAGTAGTTGACTTGGGGACATAAAGCAGCAAAACAAACAAAACACAAATATTCCTGCTAGCACAAAAATTGCTGCCAGCACAAAATTTGCTGCTTGCACAAAATTCTTGCTAGCATAAAATTTGTTGCTGGCACAAAAATTCCTGCTAGCAAAAAAAAATGCTGCTGGCACAAAAATTCCTTCTAGCACAAAATTTGCTGCTGGCACAAAAATTCCTGCTAGCACAGAATTTGCTGCTGGCAGAAAAATGTCTGCTGGTACAAAAATTCCTGCTAGCACAAAAATTCCTGCCAGTAGCAAAATTGTTGCTAGCATTAAAATGATATTTTCGCCCGTCTATCGAAGCATGCCGCTGTAACCCGAACTTTTCTATCACACTTTAGGAAGTAATGCCTCGTTTACCGGCGGCCACGTCAATCACGATTACGATCACCGTGGACGAAACGGGGTCACCGTATAACAACGTAGAGGAACGGGGTCGACAAACGTAGCTCGCCATGGTTGCCGTGGTCGTCGGGGCAAATTTTTAAACAGTAAAAAAATTGCCATGGCAGCCATGACGGGAGTGACCTATTTATATGTGCCGTAGTAGAGCAGGAAGAACGCAAAAAAACGTGACAGAACGTAACAGACCTTAACGAACTTGGAGCATGTCCGTAGCGGGACGTCTTGTTGCGGGACCACAACCCAAGGTCAAGGTCTATCAAGTTCTGTTGGGATCTGCCACGTTCACCTAACCCAACCCATCAGCCCAACCTGAAGCTGGAGTCATGCGTGCGTGCATGTGTGTGTTCATTGCACCGTTAGCCCTTTGTATTTTTTTCTTTCGGTTTGATGTGTACAATAAACTTGGGTAGTTTCAATGTATGTATCGAGGGGTAACAGGTTATAATTTCCATGATGTATTTTTTTCTCCGAAGATCAGTCAGTGTAAACATTGATAAAATGCTTCGTAATGTTGCATTTCATCAGAATATTCACTGTCTGAAAAAGTACGCATTAAGGAGTCACAAGTGTACAAAGGATTAATGCTGATACAATGGTTGGTGTTTGTCTTTCAAGAATCTCATCGAAGAGCTTTGGAGGTCTGAAATGTGATAACAACATTTGTGCGGAGCTCTCTTGTAATTAATGTTGGCATATATCCCAGCTGCTGCATTTGTTCCTCCCACAACCTTGCCCGCACCAACACTGACCTTGGTCTTCGCATCCGCCTGCACACTAATCATGCTGGTGGCTTCCTTGCAGCCGCAAAGGCTAAATGTACACGCCTATAAAGCAATGGTAAATACGGAATCGGCTATTTCATATACATCAAGGATGTTTTCTGATCAAAGATTGCAGCAGCTTTGTGGGCCTCATTTTATACCGTGGGCACAAACGGGCTCAGCTCGACACATCGTCCATGTTTCACCGTAGAAAACCTTGGCGGAAATTGATAGACGTAGCCGAACTTGGTCGGAACGTAACTAGACCTGAGAGGTTCCAATAGAACGTGGCAGGCTGGGAGTAAACGTACAACCGTTCGTGTCAGACCGTAGCGCGCCGTCGAGCCTCTGTCACGGATACCTTGACAGACCGTGAGGAAACGTAGCAAGACACTTAACAGAACTTGATGACGAAGACAATAATTGACCAAAACCCCAAATGCGAGCTGCGTTTCTGGCTGTCGTGACACTCGTGGCTGCCAGCGTAGTAAAATGGGTCAAAAAAGGCTACCAGCACTAAATTTGCTGCTAGCACGAAAATTGTTGCTGGCACAAAATTTGCTGCTAGCGCAAAAATTGATGCCAGCAGCAAAATCATTGCTATCATTAAAAAAATCAGAATTTTACTTTATATTTTACCAATTTAATCGTACGCGCATCTGGAAACGATGCATTCCGCTGCACCCCGAACTTTTCTATTACACTTTTTACCTAAGTAATGGGCCAAAAATAGACACCAGCAGTAAATTTGCTGCTAGCACTAAAATTGCTGCTGGCACTAAAATTGCTGCTAGCACAAAAAATGGTGCCAGAAATAAAAATGCTGCTAGCGTTAAAATAGCGTGGATTTTTTCATGATTTTATGTTATATTTCTTCATCTAATCGTAAGTGCATCTTGAAACGATGCATTGCTCTACAGCCTAAACTTTTCTATCACTTTTTACCGAAGTAATTGGATAAAAATGGCTACCAGCAGTAACTTTGGCGCTACACAGTACGAAAATTGAAACCAGATCTAGATAAGCAAAACGCTTTGAAGCCTGGCCGTATTTACTATATTGAAATACGGATCAGAACTAAGGGTTAAATTTACTATAATATTGTGACAAACATACATGTTCTAGCCCGACTGGTTCATTTTACGTGTTCATTTAATCCTAGTTTAGTACCGGTTCAACCCAGGAAGACCCGTCCCTACATAACTGAAAACTTGTTGATGGGACGTAATGAATCAAATCAAACCAGTACTTCGTGCGCATACTTTCGCTTAAAACTGACAGCTACTTCTCTTAAATGATATAGCAGAAGAGAGTGATATGACGGTAGAAATTATTTCACGATCAATCTCCATGAAAGTATGAGACCAGGCTGCGATCAAAGTCGGGACACCAGGATCTGCAGTCAGACACGCATCTGTAGCCAGACACGTTACCGACTGCCTACGCGGCCCGATATGAAGATTTGTGCCTGCAGCAACTTTTGTTCCAGCAATATTTTTAGTGCCTGCAGCA
Organism: Loripinus fragilis; assembly: GCA_964019695.1. Lineage (NCBI taxonomy): Eukaryota > Metazoa > Mollusca > Bivalvia > Lucinida > Lucinidae > Loripinus > Loripinus fragilis. The sequence continues at coordinate 88,860,326 of OZ026515.1, forward strand.
AATTTTGTGCTAGCAGGAATTTTTGTGCCAGCAGCAAATTTTGTGCTGGCAGCAATTTTTTTGCTAGCAGATATTTTTGTGCCAGCAGCAAATTTTATGCTAGCAGGAATTTTTGTGCCAGCAGCAAATTTTGTGCTAGCAGAAATGTTTGTGCCAGCAGCAAATTTTGTGCTAGCAGGAATTTTTGTGCCAGCAGCAAATTTTGTGCTAGCAAGAATTTTTGTGCCAGCAGCAAATTTTGTGCTGGCAGCAAATTTTGTGCTAGCAGGATTTTTTGTGTTTTGTTTGTTTTGTTCCAAGTCAACAACTATGGTCATGGCGAGACTATAAGCTCACCTAACCACACCTTTCTGGGGCAAGCTTGAAGAAGCGATTAATTAGTACTTCGTCATCGGAGTGCAGCTGCTCAGTGGTAGAGTGCTTGACTCGAGACCGAGGGGCCGCGGGTTCGAGCCTCACCGGCGTCATTGCGTTGTGCCCTTGTGCAAGACACATTAATCCTAGCTAACGCCCCGTTCTCACTGTCCCGGTTTAAGGTGCCGGTTCATCCCGGTTTGATGATCCGGGATGAACCGTGTCACAGTCGTGGCGGCACCGTGGACAACTTTGGAGATCCGGGATGAACCGTGTTGAACCGGCTCATGTCCCCGGTTGTTGTAAAATGTTTAAAACAACCGGAACTCACTGGGAGTAACCGAGAAGGCTGTCAAATACCGTGGTAAACTGGGACGACGCCGGGAGCAACGGTGTCTCCACCGGGACGGCGTCCACGCGATACCGGCGTATTCTGGAAACATCCGTGTCTCCACCGTGATAAACCGTGCGCGATGAAGACCCCGGGTATGCCTGATTTTTCAACAATGTGGTATGTGCCAACAACAAAACCTCAGATCAGCCTGCGCCTAGGCGCAGTCTGATCAGAGCCTTTGCCAGTCGCTTGATTATTATTTGACTGATAAGCTACTGACCGAACTACATTTAAAATTTCTTAGCTAAAATGGTTACTGCACAGGCTTGTCTGAGTCTACACTTCTCAAAATACCACACTGTTAGAAATCACATGCCGCGGTGCATAGTGTTTATATATTTTTACTAAAAAGCAAGACAATCTGGGCCAAAATTACAATGCACCCTTAAAGTTAAGGAAGACTTAAGTTAAGTATTGAATTTTCAGGATGCGAAAAACAACGTTTTCAAACTGATTAAAATCAAAATAGTTACTTTTTTCTATAGATCACAATGATATTTTTGACAACAAGTACTGCACAGGTCCTGGCAATTTATCAAGCATTTAATGTAACATGTTGAAATATATTTAAATTAAGTCTTCCTTAACTTTAAGGAGGCATTGTACACATGTAGGTCTAGGCCCAGATCAACAACATTTGAACCTCGTCGTAAGAAAACAGGCCCCCCGAGCTTAAAAACATTTTTCATACTCAACTAAGCTGAGCACGAAATTTATCCTGCTCATAAATGTTGAAATGCCAACAATTTTGGCATTTTAACATTTATTTGGATGATAAATACAACACCTGAGAGACTTAAAGCAAGAAACTTCTTTATTTGCCGGTATTTTAGTTTTTATGAGCAGTCGAAATTTCATGCTCAGTCGAGTTGAGCATGAAAAAAGTTTTATAACCTCTGCTTCTGCTTATACGACAACATACATGCAAATGAGCTGCGAGGTTACTAAGCATTTGTTTTCGCTACATAGATCATGATTCCTCTAGTAACTTAATCTGAATTTTCAAGTCTCCATCTACCGTATGTGGCTGTGCAGTCCAATTTGTGTCTGTTCGGTGTTATTTCTTTGAAGACATAACTGTTATGCAATAGAGACAGAAGAAAACTTACGTTACTCCACGTTTTTATCCTGAATTTATAGTGTAGAGTAACACCGGGACGCAACCGTGGCCCTACCGGCATGTAACCATGGCGCCCGGCAGTTACCGGGGCATCACGCTAGCAGGAATTTTTGTGCCAGTAGCAAATTTTTTGCTAGCAAAATTTTTTGTGCTAGAAATTTTGTGCTAACTTGACCGTTTTTCTCTGCCATAAATTTGCTGCCAACTTTGCCATTTTTTGCTGCGGCAAAATTGCTGCAAACTTGACCGTTTTTTGCTGCAGAAAAATTGCTGCTAACTTTACCGTTTTTTACTGCTGCTGCTAACTTGACCGCTTTTTACTGCAGAAAAATTGCTGCCAACTTTACCGTTTTATGCTGCAGCAAAATTAGTGCTAACTTGACCGACCTAGATTCATATATTAATCTATGATAGTTCAGAAGAAACCAGTATGGATCCAGCTTAGATGAATCTAGGTCTGCACTCTTTGCTGAAACGTAACTCAACTTGTAGTCTATATTCTGTGATTCATCAGCCCAATTTTCTTTGTTTCTTATGGACATCTTGAAACTTTGTGGATACACAATCGTCTGCAACATAGCGTTTAATTGATGTTGCTTTGTTTGTTTGTTTGATTTGATTCTTTACGTCCCATCAACAGTCTTTCAGTTAAACAGGGACGGGTCTTCCTGGGTTGAACCAGTACTAAGCTATGATAAATGTGTCTTGCTCAAGGACCACAACGCATTGACGCCGGTGAGACTCGAACCCGCGGCCTATCGGTCTCGAGTCAAGCAATCTACCACTGAGCCACTGCGCTCCAAAATTGATGTTGCGTCATGGCGTTGAGTGCTTGGCGTTTTGAACGACACATTGTTTAAGTGGCGCGTATTTTTCATGTGTTTATTTGAATCGTCATAATAGGCACACAGACGTGATCTAAAATCAACTGTTAATAGAACCACTAAAGCCCGATACACACGATGAAACTTTTGTCTGCATCGTTTGTGTGTATCATACACAGCTGTACAGACAATGAAACTTTTGTATGCAGCTTCACATTACCTGTTGCTCTTTCCCGCAAAAATTATGCATATATGCACCTGTGCATTTATTGTCAAAAGCCTCTCTGATCCTGTCAACTGGTTCCCCTTCAAGTCCTTCTTGTGGTTCTCTTCTAAGGATATATTCCACAGGCACTATCCTTGTTGCCATAGCTCTATTAACTTGTCTATGTCTTTAGATGGTAAACCATTGTCATCCATATAGTACCTAGCTAAAAGACCCCTTTCTTAATTGTGTATACACATTTGCAGGAATTACAGGTAACCTGACCTTAGAAATAGCCGAGCTGTGATTGGCTAATAGTCATAAACTTGCCAAAAGTTGCAGACAAGTTTCAGGAAATAGAGCAATGTCCTAATTGATGAAACAGTTTCACGAAACTCTAAAAATCTCTTGAAACATGTTTCTCGGACGTACACACCATGAAACTTTTGTCTGCAGCACTGAGTTGCAGACAAAAGTTTCATCGTGTGTACCGTGCTTAGATGTCATCACTAGGCCACATAGGGGTCTATTCTCCCAGAATTTCTCCAAGAAACAGTAATCATCATAAACAGTTATACTCCACAGGTTGCTGTCAGCCAAGGCAATTAATTTGAAAACGATAGCCCCCGCTAAAGGAGAATGCACTACAACATCTGTTTACGCTTACAGCTAGCTGATACAGGATTTTATTTTTTATGAAGTTTATTTTGAAGTCAATCGACCATTTTGATATTGTATAGGTGAATATAACTGTTTTTTACAATAGCATTTTGACAGCCTTTTATCAGGCCTTTTATTCACAAAGAACAATGGTGGAATTTTATAAGTGCGACATTTGTTCAGGGTGCAATACATAACCTTTACAAACCGTTTGGCCGAAAAAAATGTTGGGCTTGATCTGGATCAAAAATGTTTAACATTCTGATGTTATTCCTGGAATGATGTTTTGAAATAAAAAAAAAAGATTTTGAAATCACAAAAAGCATGAAAAACAGCACCGAATGCAGAGAGTTAAACCCAAACCTCAGATTAAAAGTGAGAGATTGAACAAATGCCATTTTGATGAAAGGACTATGTCACATGCCAACTTATCGTTGCATTGATCAGTCAAACACTTTCAGATGACTTCTGGGCCTAGTTTGGAAACTTGTTTCTTTGTCTACTAGTGTCGTCTGCTACTAACCTTTACAAACCGTTTTAACAAAGATCACACCCGAAAAAATGTCGGGTCTGATCTGGATCCAAACTATTTGATACTCTGATGGTATTCCTGAAAAATCAGCAGAGAGTTAAACACCCTCATTTAAGTGTAACCTCGGATCAAATGTGGGAGATTGAACAAATGCTTTTTAAAGTAAGGGACTATGTCACATGCTAGCTTATCGTTGAAATGATATAGATCGGAAACTTATGGTATCTCTTTGTCTACTAGTGCCGTCTGCTGATTACCTTTACTAACTGTTTGAACCAAGATTAACCCGAAAAAATGCCCAGCCTGATCTGAATCCAATTTGTTTGACACTCTGATGTTTTCCTGGCAGATTTTTTTTTTGTAAAAAGATGACTTGAAAAAAAATCAGCAGACGACAAAAAGAGTATGAAAAATAGAACAGAATGCATTGAGTTAAGCCAAGTAGCCGATAAGCCCACTAACTAAGGTTTACCTCAGATTAAATGTGGGAGAATAAATAAATGCCATTTAGTTCAAAAACTAACAACAAAGACACTAATCGCTGCTCAACTGAGCAAAACTAACATGTGCTTTTGTTGTTCACAATTATGTTAAAACGGATCTTTTTCATGCGATTCACTTTTTTTCCCAAAAATAACTTTTTGAAACCCTTTCAGGAACATTACCGACGTCGGTCCTGATCTGGGTCCTAACTGTTTGCAAAAGCTATCAGCAGATGACACAAGTATACGCTGGCAAGGAAAGAGTTAAACAAAAGAAAATATACCTGAACGTCAGTCTTAAACAAATTAATTTTGCATGCTAATGTAAAAGCCAAGATGGTCCAGCTTTGTATTTTTGCCTGGAGTTCGGAATTTCAGTTCGGAGTTAGACCGAGTTAATCCTGGTTCAGTGGGTTCGAAGTTCGGAGAAAGGACCGGGTATAACCCTGGTTCACCAGGTTCGGAGTTCAGATAAAGGACGGGGCCGAAACTTGGTTTGGCAGGTTCGGAGGTAGGACCAGGCCGAACCCTGGTTTGGTATGTTCGGAGTTCGGAGAAAGACCTGAACCTTTCTCCGAACTCTTGCAGGTTCTGAGATCGGAGATAGGCTGACTGGGCCGAACACTGTTACTGCAGGTTCGGAGTTCAGAATAAGACCAGTTCCTTTCTTCGAACTCTGAACCCTGGCAGGTTTGCAGAAAGCACAGGGCCCAACCTTGGTCAGGGTTCGGCCAGGTTCTTTCTCCGAACTCCGAACCTGTCGAACTAAGGTTTGGCCTGTTCCTTTCTTCCATCTCCGAAGCTACCAAACCAAGGTTTGGCCCAGTACCTTCTCCAAACTCTGAACACAAACTCCGGACCAAGGTTCAACCCGTTCCTTTCTCCAAACTCGGAACCAGAGTTCTTCGAGCTCTGATCCTGCCTAACCCTGTTGAGCCAGGGTTCGGCCCTGTCTTTTCTCCGAACCTGCCAAACCAGTGTTCGGTCCCTTCCTTTTTCCGAGCTACGAACCCGCCAAACCAGGGTGCGGCCCGCCGTATCTTTCTCCGAACTCAAAACCAGGATTAGGCCTGGTCCTTTCACCAGTGTTGGGTCAGGTCCTTTCTCCGAACCCGAGCTCTGAACCTCTCAAAAGATGTCTATTTTTACGTTATATGATAAACTCTATTATTATATAACCTATAAATAGACATATTTTGATTGGCCCAGATGTCCATAAAACTACATATCACATGGGCTGCTGGTTTTTCCCATTAAATATTAGTTACATAGAAACTTTCCATAACAGGTGTGTTTTCAGCATGAAACCTGCATGATTTGCTGTAAATACAATTCAGTGAGTGACAGCAGCACGAAATTCACAAGAGTTGGTATTTCATCATATACATGTTATACAAACTTTGCTGTTATATATAGTAATTAGCAGAACTCTTAAATAAACTGACGAATTCTTCCTTCTGGATTGATGCAATAAACTTGGAATAGTCCATTGAATAATTCAAGGGGTCACAGGTTTTAATTTCTAAACAAAATTGCAGTTTTTTTCCCATGAAGATCATTGTTGTCTTAGCAAACAGTGTAGACCCTGATGAAATGCCACATTATGCGGCATTTAATCTGGATCTTCTCTGTCTGCAGTTGTAATTACAAATAAAGTATGCATTCATTCCTCTTTTAACTGAATGAATCAGTTAGTCATCATGTAAAAAAAGGAATTCAAGACTGTCCAAGACATAGTCCATAGCCAAGATTTTGTTGCTGTTGCTTTTTTTGTTTAGAGAAATTATATAATAAAACAATTGTTGACTCATTGGACATGATATGATATCGACCTGAGAATACCAATAATGACCTCGGCTCCGCCTCGGTCACTCTCAGGTCGATATCACATCATGTCCAATATGACTCAATAGCCAATAATTGTATAGTATTTTCGATTACTGTTACGCCTGTATTTCTTTATGTCAAGATTATATTTCTTAGCAACAGTACTCGTACAATAAGAAAATAAACCTGAATATATCACGTCAATCTTAACTTTTTACAACCAATAACACGCAAGAACAGGATATAATTATTTTCATATGTCAGAGCAGTAATCTAGTAATAGCTACGTGGCAATGCAATAAGAACACACACGCCCAGTTCTGAATCTAATTGGCTAACGATATAGAGTAATTATTTTTTTTCATATTGCCGAACTTAAGCTATCTGAAAGATGGGTTCCAGACCTGCCTAACTCCTTGACTGTTTTAATAACTAGCCACATGTTCACTGCAAAAAGCATTTAATACACATTTTGCAGCTCAGCAAAAGCTTTAGTGTGTTCACAATAATGTATCTATAATTTCAACATATGACTTAATGTTACTATTGATTCCAAAGATGAAAAGTTTTCTTGTGATTTGGGCCTCGGCGTGGCAAAACTTATTTCCGGGGTTAACGACAAAGAGAGTCTCAAGCCAGTCTCCTCAGCTACAGAGACTAGCTAGTAAATGAAATTTTGCTCGAAGCAAGTCTAGATACGATATTTTCTAATAAGCAAATAAAAATGGCACTGATCAGTCTGCGCGTATGCGCAGACTAGTCTGCGCCTTTGTTGTTCGCAACCCCCCTAAGACAGGTTTTCTCGCATCGAGGCGAATTTTTTAGGAAGCGTAGTGGCTAAAGTAGTAGAGTGTTTAACTCGAGATGGAGGGGTTTCGGGTTCTTATCTCCGGCGTCACTGCATTGTTACATTATTCCTCGCTTAGTACTAATTCAACCCAGGAAAACGCTTCGGACATGACTGAAAAATTGTTGACTGGGACGAAAAGAATAAAATCAAATTATTTATATTATAACATTTTGATATATGTTATGTTATGTTATCGAAAACAGCAATATTTGACGGCTCGTTCTCGTGGTGTACGGCAATTGTAGAGTCAGTTACCAGAAGCTACCAAATTGCATCTTTAAACTGTTTTAAGTTTATGTTTAATGAATGATTTTTTTTCATTATCATTTTAACTTTAACTGTATGGATTTTTAATCCATACTCAAAAATTAATGCTCATTAACAGGTTTTAAGCATTGTGTGACCATAATTCTGCCTAACGTTATAATGCGTTAATACGCTGGATTATTTTTAACTTATTATTTGGTTTTATTATTTGCTTTACTTGCGTATATGCATATACAGCAAAACCTGACTAAAACGGCCACTCTCAAAATGCCAAGAGTTGGTTTTTAAGCCCATTTATCGCTTAATGCAGGTCCAAAAATTATTGCAGTATGCTTCTGCACTACTTTGATCACCATTAAGCTACCGTTTGTCACTCAGATCTTTGTGTTTTTTTCTATTTTTGAGTGGCCGCTTAAGACAGGTTTTACTGTATTTGTAGATATTTTTAGAGAGACGCGTGGTGGACTTGCATTGATCGCTATGTTTGCTGCCCTTTTTAAAATAAGTTGAAATAAAACAAAAAAGTACTTCCGATTATGAAAACACGTTTGAGGGTATTCATTAGAACCGCCTTTATATACGTTTATAGACAAATTGAAATGCTGATTGGTTTGGGCTTCATTTTTTGTGTTACAGAAATTGAACGTTTTATTCATAAAGTAAATGACTGTATCTGTCATAAAGTATTCGGAGCGGAACCGGCTGGTTATGGCAAGTAGAGTGTATGATGTAATTAAACTGGAAATCTAATTCAGCAAAATATATTTACTGCATAAAAAACATAAACAATAGCTTTACTATTATCAGACTTTATGGTTCACAACTACATAAATATATAAAATTGATTAGGGTTTGTGTGTGAATAAGTGTGTGTCTAACCCTAACACTAACCCTAATGGTTTAGTCGCACACTGGCTCACAACGTCGGTTAGGGACTCACAAAGGTGTTAGTGTTCACAACGTAGGTTACAGACATTCGGTTTAATTTTCCTTAAAAGGGCATAAAAATGCCATATAAGGTGTGTATTTAGTGAACACCAAATATGGGTGTTCACATTGACACAGGGTGTTTACAACGTTGGTTAGCAACACACGGAGGGTTTCACAACGATAGTAAGGCGTACACACACACACACACACACACACACAGGTGTAAGGTGTTAAAACGTTTAATTAATGCCCACTAGGAAAACGCGCCTATCTTTTTTAAGAAATAACTTCATGTTTGCTGGCAGCGTCGCATGTACATCTACTCAGCTTTTAACTTTTTTTCAAATTTTGAAAGGGCGGAAGCGTTACGCAACATTCTCAAGCATATTCAATCTGCTTTAATTATAGCATAGTTTATACTATAAAAGAATGCCAAGTTTTCCATGGAATAAACAATTGGACCCCCTCTGGGGTCCAATTGTTTATTCCACGGAAAACTTGGAAACTAAAATTTTCCATAATGGGGTGGGGGTCCTTTTGCTTTTCCTATGAACACCTATAGCACTTGTGAATTTCCAGGGGGTCTGAGCCCCTGTCTCCCCCTCTGGGTCCGCCCATGAAATATTATCTATGTTTACCATGCATGTTCGAATCTAAATACTGGTAAGATGAAATGTTGCAGAATATGTTGAGATTATTGTTCATGGGTCCAGATAAACAAAACAAACTGAGAGCGAAATTGTATTACATTGTATTTTGATGCTCAAAAGATACTGGAGACGGTTCATTTGAATACCCACTGTTTTTGTTGTGAATTATGAAAATCCATTTTAAAATACGCACTATTACATGTATCTGAAGACATTTGTTGAACCAAAGCCTGTATAATAGTTGTAAAATAATAGAATATATTCGGTCTGTATTCCCCAATCAGCCCAGAGATGCCCCTATATTGGCCATGAGCTACTAAGGGTTTTGCTCCCCCCAGGGGGAACTTTGTATACTATGTTTTTCTTAAAGCATAACATCTAACGAGCTTTTTGCAACATGTCGGGGCGTTTGCGTGGTACAGCGTGTTAAATACGTTACCCCTCATTTTTTTGAAAAACAACAATATAAAATTAAGCCTATGAATGTGGTACTTGACAAATTGGCTAAACAGTTATGTAATATGTAAGAACAGTTAATTTCCTGCAGATACTGATATCTATTAGAGTAATGTAGGCTCATTATGGTGCTTTTTCGTTACATTTTCAACTACACCCTATAAAATCATTGATATTTTGTTATATATGTTCTTTTTATGAACTTCTACATGGATATTTTAGATTAAGATAACATGTCTCTATAAGATAATTAACCGACCATTTTAAAACTGCAAACAGCTTGCTCCTGTCACAAACACTACAGGAGTTATAAGCTGTTGAATATGACATCTTTTATAAAACGTTATGTACAGTAAGAACCTTTTCATTTAAAAACAAAGCATGGTATTCTATATGTAAGCGTTTAAACACTATATATGAGCATTAAATTGATAAACAAGCGTAAAAGGGGGTATTAAACATTGTTTCTGGTGTAAAGTATCAGGTTTTTTTTTGTTTGTTTGGCAATATGTAACGTATGTTACAAACTTTACAGCTTTCTATATATTGCTTAATTCTCTAAATGATACATCAAAGGGTATTTTATACCATTCCAGAACTGATTTTTTGTGTTAAATAGACATAAAGATACGAGTTTGTCTACAATATGATTTATAGGTTCTCATTAAGAGACTATGTCAAATTGTCAAAGCATATTTACTTTTGTGAAATAGTTTATTTTATTTTTAAAAAAAACAAAACAAAAGAAAATGTTGATTTGGCCAAAGAAATAGGTTTTAAACCTCATTAACAACACAATTTTGCTTTCAAATACCAGCTGAATAAGGATAAGGTCCTATCTGGGGGTCCTATGTCCTGTCAAAATTGTTAGATTAACATATATTACCATATAAAATATATCATAAGGTTCTATATTTGTTTGTATGTCTAAAATGCTGTGAAAGACAGTACTAAATTGAGTCTTAAATGTTTATGTATGGTCGATTTAGATATTTGTATTACTTACCTGAAGAACACTAAGTTTAATCTAGTCACTTATTTAACAGCTAAACTATTTTAATGTACCCAGTTAACTGCTGCACACATTATACAAACATTGTAACACAATACACGCTGGTATTCCTTGTATATTTTGGTTCATCTACAATAACAAAACTTTTTTTACTAAATGTTATATGGTAGGTTGTAGCATACAAAACGTTTGTGCTATTATAACCCAGATAGAATCAAGTAGTTGTAGGTTGGTAGGCCAAAAAATGAGATATGTTACATAGATACTCTGCATTATAAGTGTATGTAATCATATACTCTTTGAAGAGACTGTCTCCAAATCAAATTTTATACTGACATTGTTGTATTTGTGCTTACATGTTGATGCATTACTTTACTCTTGGCTTTTAAATCGACTTTAGTTTATCTTCAGCATAGCTTTCATTGTTTAAATGCTTAAACAATGTAAATTTTATAAGTTAATGGTTCATTTAGAATAAATATTTCTGTGAAATGGGGAAAATAAGTGATAATGGTGGTGTTTACATGATAATAATCACAAATGATACGATCATATCCAAGAAAACAAGTCAATTGTTACTTACAATACCAATTTAAATTTATAGGACTTTATTTGCCAGAATAAGACATGACCGAATTAGACACTCAAGTTAATGTAAAAAAAGATTTTACAATGTTCTTTTAGAATATTGGATGGAAAAGTAAAATATTTAAAGTAAAAAGTGCAGTTATGAAATCTTACTTACATGTATTGGTAGTTTTAGCAATTGATGCTAAAAAAGCTGATGCTAATTTCCACTATACAGAATGTGGCGTAACCAAATTATAGCAAAGCATTATATGTATATCAACAAAAAGAATGAATTGCAAACACACCAGGGTATGGATTCAAGACATATGCAAATATCAACTGTTCTGGCAAAAAAAGTATTGGGAGAACACTCTTCTCAGTATAAACATTGTTATCGATGATAGACATACATGCAATGTTTACAAAGTATACAAATATATGATTTTGGTGGTAAGTATCTATGCTTTTTAATTACCATGGGTCTTTTAATTTAATCATCTCCAAAACTAATCATATTTCTTTCACATTGGAAAGATTACCATAATGTCCAGATATTGACAGCAGTGTAACTTTAAAGACTCTATTGTCATCTATGTTACATGTGTGTATGATATAGTATACCAAATATTGAAACCTTATATCAGATTTGTTTTGACAGTATTGCCTTTAGATGAAAAAATAATTGTTGATCTCATTTATTGTAATTTATAAAGTGTTCAAATGAAGATTTGACCAGCACATGATAGTTTAGTACTAATCACATATTAGCAAATATCTCGGATCCATTGATTGCTCATGATGATGCAATCGAGCTAGCCATATTAATTCTGGCCTGAGTCTGAATCTATATATCCATACTTTGTGGATGCAGACAGCAAAGGCTCTGGTGAGTCTGCACATTTTCAAGGTTTGCCTGAGCCCTCATTTCTTGACACTGCAATGAGCTTTTAGGTACTAAATCAAATGTGCTGGCTCATTTGATTTATCCTTTGTTACAAGTTATAATCTATTTAGCATGATTTGAAATATCCAAAGGATTAATAGGATGCAACTTTATAACAATGATCATGTTCCATGTGGCATGCTTAGTACCAAATTTAATAAAAACAAAATTACACTGTTAAACTAAGTCTTATTGACAGAAATAATTCAAATAAAAATCCCAATGAACTGTTTAAGTCCTTTCATTAAGTCATGTCTATAATACAATACTAACAATGCTAGGGATCTTTTCTAAGCATTAACTTATCTCTTTTAAATATAGGACTAAATTGAACATTTTGAACAAATGCTGCCCTAGTTACTGTAGCTGTTTACATGCTTCACAAAATTGTAGAAACAGGCAAAACAGATGATAAGTGTAATTATCTCCTTAAATACTCTTGTTATGCATGTTACCAAGATTATTTTTTCTTTCTTCGCCAAACTAGACAAGCTGATAACTACCATAGGTGTTATATCCATAGGGACAGGCATGTTGGGTACCATAGAAACTGTTATGATTATAAAAAAAACTTCAGTTTTCATAGAAAGGACCAGGGATAACAACTACATTTATGTTTCATTTCTCAATGTTAATCATGCCGGAAATGACTTAAATTTTTACGAATTGCGAGCTAGCTTTTGCCTTTAGTTGTTTTCATTGTGATACTTGTTGTAATCAATAGCTGATAAGCTACATATGTATTTGCTTGGCTCAAACTTTTGGTAATAGATCTTACTGAGCTACTACATGTTTAATATCCTGTTTCGTCTAAACTGAACTGTAGACAGTATGGAAAAATGTCTTGTATATATCAGTTCATGTATTGAATTTAGTCAACACATAAAAATGTCAGAGATAAATGCTATTATTCAAGCATTTAAGAAACATGGTTTGATTTTTAAAATAAGAAGTTTCTATAAGCAATGTTTACATATTTGATAAAAAAACTCTTAATTGAAATAGCATTTTATGTGCTCTGATTTCAAGTTTCTTCCTTTACATCAAATTTGCTTTTGTCAAAGTTTAATTTCGCTGAAATTTTAGGTTAAAAAAGACACTTTTCATTATTTCTCTCATTATTGAGCCCTAAAACGGTAGTAATTTACGCACATTATGAGTTTAAACTCATATAATGCTATTTTTGCATAAAATTAATACCTTTAAAAGAAAGTAACATATGTAACAGTAATAAAAGGTACCTTTATGTGTTAAAATTATAATGCAAGTCATTTACTTTCAGTTACAAGATAATATTGATTTGTAAGAATAAGGAATAATTTTGATATTTACACTAAAGGAGTTCCTATTATTTCAGGGTAACAAAGTAAACTCTGCAATTGGAGGGTAACGTCTAAACCCATAAAGAGCTAACATGAATTATTTCGTGGCTTTAATAATGTGGTTTTAGAAAATCATAGTGTACAAAACTCTTCCTAGGAGGTATTTTGGCAGCACATGGTCTAGTGATTGCAAAGGGCTAAATAGTAGTTTATTTGAAATAAAGTAACGTATATAACTGCATTATAGTATGCATATGTTGCTTTAACGCATACTGGCTATTTGCTGCATTTAATTAAGTGTTTTAAGACAACCATCATGCGGATAAATAAAATTTATGTATAGCTTTATATTTGAACAATAGGATTTGGAGATGATTTAGGGTAACGTAGTTAGCATGACTGTTACACGGTAACGCCCCCACTGCCAGATGGCCAACATGTGTCATTTTATTTCTTATACAATGTAGTTAAAGAAAATCATAGTGTACAAAATTCCCCCTGCGGGGAGGGGGGTCTATTAGCAGCTCATGGTCTAATACCATAATGTCTGGTCCATTAAAATGAACTAGTCCATTTTGATTATTGGAAGCTACATGCCCCTGACTTTTAAGGGTGAGTGTATGTTCAGTGCCCACAATAGATATGCTTATGTGTGTATTACCTAATATTACATGTTAACATGTACTGAGTGCTTTGAATACACTTTTAAACTTAAAAAAAAAAAACGTTGAAACTATAAAACAAAGCCTTTCACGACTTGAAATAGATAATGGACTATCCAAATGTACTAAAGAGCTTGGGCGTCGACGCGAGTAAACCTGACTTCCGGGCTGCGAACAACAAAGGCGCAGACCAGCCAGGGCATGTGCGCAGTCTGATCAGCGTCGTTGTTATTCGCTTAATGGAAAATATCATATCTAAACTTGCTACAAGTGAAATTTCGGTTTTCTATCTGGTCTCTGTAGCTGAGCAGACTCGTTTGTGTGTGACCTGGTCGGAATCCCCGAGGACAGGTTTTCTCACGTCGAGGTCTATGTACATTTTGTAGTATGATGTTTTTTCGTTCTTCCATTGATTCTGTAAGTTAGTCAATAAATGTAAGATTCAATTGAGTTATATGTTTTTTTATTCCATTCTAATCTGCATTTGAGAAAACAAACCTGGCTTCGAGGTTATAGAACTGTTTTCATACTCAACTCAACTGAGCATGAAATGTATCATGCTCATAAATGTTAAAATGCCAACAATTGTTGGCATTTTAACATTTATCAGCATGATACATACACAATCTAAGGTTGAAAGCAAGAAAAGTCATTATTTTTTAGCATTTTAGAATTTAAGAGCAGTTGAAATTCCATGCTCAGTTAGGTTGAGCATGAAAAAAGTTTCATAACTGCAAGGCCTGTTCCTGTTTGAGTGTAAATATTCAATCACCTTTGGATAATGTCAGCGCTGCATTGGTGACCACACTTATACCAAGTTCACGTACAAAAACAGGCAACTATCGGTCCGCCAGTAAAACGCCATTAGAATGAATGGCGTTTCACTAGTGGGCCGATAGTGACCCACAGTTGTATGCTAACTTGTTTTTTTCGCACAGCCCGTCTTTCATCATTTAAAGCTGCATAGTCTGTAACTTTTGATATTTTAATTTTAGAACTAATGTTTCTATTTTTCAAGAACACAGTAAAAAAACTAAAATTCAGGTATACATTTTACCAATTTCGTAAATCTTAACAAATTACTAATGTTAAAACATCAGCATTTATGTTAAATTTACCTATATTTATTGGAGGGACGCAAATAATTACCATCAAGAGAAAAAACAAACCTGTTTTATAAGATAATTCACTTTTCCGTGCAGTTTTCAGCTATAGAGAACATATTTATTGTGAAAACATAACTTAATTCTACTTTTACAAATGATTTAAAAAGAAAATACAAAATTTCGAAAAATGTTCATAGTTGCAGACTTAGTCTCTTTAAATCCAATTATACCACCTTTACCAACTTTAGCACAAAATATCTCGTGATGTGCAAGGTATGCACTGATGTAGGTGGTATAAAATAGTTATACTATGTTTGTCCACCTGCACGTAAGATAATCCACTCGCTAAAGCCCGTGAATTATCTCCACTACAGGCGAACAACCCATGGTGCAAGGTATACACTGATGTAGGTGGTATAAAATTGTTAAACCATGTTTGTCCAACTGTACATAAAATAATCCACTACAAGCGAACAACCCATGGTAAAACCATTACTTCATCAAGAAATATGAAAAATATACATGCATGTTTTCAAAATGTCACGCGGGCGAATAATAAAGAAAGCTACACGTGCACGTTCATTCTATAAATAGTACAACCATGTAACTAGCAATTTAGCAATATAATCCCATGAAACATCTCAAGATAAGCTGTCAGGAGCATAAAATAGACAGTCTTTTATTGTCATCCAGGTGCATGACAAACTACATGAAAAGTTGTTCATATCTACTTGCTCATTTCTTTGAATAAATGAAAGTGGTTGAGAGTTTGTTTAAAAAAGCTTATGGTGAAAAACTCATTTGTTGAAAAGACATATGTTGTAGGTACACATTGGAATTGCCTCATAGAGGCAATTCCAATATGTATTTACAACATAATGTTACTTAAAATAAGGAAGAAAACTATTTGGAAATATACATTTTCCAAGTATCATGTCCATTGTCTTTACCTCTTTTAGACATCCCAAACTGCCAATCAGCATTAAAATTCCTGTCACTCTACTGCAAATTGTTTATATCTCCAAATTCGAGTTCATGAACTACCTCTTCGCTAACCTGCTAGTTGCGTGGTTGTACAAGAAAATCTGTCTTTGTAGTTTGTGGCCAGCTAAGGCTCTATCCTACTTTATACCACAAGCTACAACTTCAGCTCTGAGTAGTTTCAGAAAAGATGTTAAACAACTTGCATTTTTGTTGAAAAGTGCAAAATACAGTCGCAATTCTTTTATTCAGTGTTAATTCTGCTGTGATCATTCTTCCAAAGATATGTTGGTTTTACAGCCTAAATATCTTTCTGAAATTTAAAACTAATAAATAATCTCTCTTGACATAGGGCACATCTCCTTGTTCTAAGGATGATTGTTGTGCTTGTGGTTAGAATTGATCCAGTCTTCTTAAAACTTAGCAACAACAGCAGGCTAAAATCTTGAATCTTGGCATGACATTATATCCAGTGCAGCTATTAGACCTTAAAGCGCCAATCGCAACAAAAGGCGTCTGCTTTTCTCGTCTGCTGAAATGTTTAAGAAGCCCTAAGGCAAACAGTGTGGACCCAGACCAGACTGCTCCTATAGGAGCAGTCTGATCTGGGTCCGCGCTGTTAGCTTCTATGCTTAATTTGTCAGTAATGTTAGGCAAATATTTGAAGCAGACGACTTCAGCAGCCGACATTTTCAGATGCATTTTTTTTCTTGGCGCTTTAAGGGTTAAGCTTTCCAAGGAGCGTTTGACAAAGGCGCTGATCAAACTGCGCAGATGCGCATTTTGATCAGCACCCATATTGTTTGAGAGCAACAAAAGCAGATTTTTCTCACAACCTAACCGAAATAAAATGGGCTAGGTGTTCAAATGAGCTACCAGAACTGTTTATTATAATTATCTCTGTGAGGTGGTTATAATGTATACTATGTCTGAAGCTGTGTCAAAGATAACAGGTTCTGTCTGTGGTCCAGACTATCTTTTCGCAAAACTCGAAATAATATCGATCGGCAGAGGGAAGATGATGGTTGAATTCCTTTCCGCAGCTATGGTGTTCAGTGTCTGTAAGTATCTGAGTTGAAGTGCGGATGGAGATTGGGCCATGACGTCAGCGGCTTCCTTTAGTGACCTTGAGGCCTTCATTTCACCCTCCGCTGCGATGACCTTTAAAATATAATTTAAGTGGGAAGGCTGAAGTAAAATTGTAACTTTTAGCATATGAAACGATCGTTAACTTCAGCATAAGAAACACGCGTTACTTTTAGCATTTGGAACGAAACAGGGGCATGAATTTATGAATATTTGCTACCTTTTCTAATGCTTTGGGACCTTCTTTTTATTCCATCCAAAAATTTTGAGAAAATAACAGCCCAAGAAAATGAAAATTTTGACCAAAATGATTAAGTGAAATTTATTATTCTTATCCTGATTTGAACATTTTTTCAAATCCTTAAATAATCAAACATTCGACATTGCAAAGCATATGTACTCAGAAAAAACATTTGAAGGATATTTAGACTTAGTTCCATCTCTATCATTTAATGCAATAAAAAAATAAATCAACTATGCGTGCATTTTAAAGTTCCAGATATCTGCAATCAAAATGAATGTTTGACTTAAGTCACGCTTCGGTGATTGAGGCACAGTACATGCCCAAATGGTGCAACCCTCTATACTGACAAAGTGAAACCCATTTTTATCGTTTGTATTCCACAATGACTGGCTCCAAAATTATTGCTGGCTCTCAGTGAAAAGTATGACACCTACTTTTTTAGTTGTTGTCAGTGTTTTACTTCCAATTTGTTGTCATATTGGCTGGGGTATGCCATATCTGTGCATTTTCGTTGAAGAAGGTATTACGTTATTAGGCGCAATCACTAATAAATGGGTGTGAACATTTGTCTGTGGTCAGAATTAGAACATAAGCAATGGCCAGGTAAAGGCTGCAGCAAAAACTATAAGCGCTACATTTTTTGCTTGTGAACTTTGGGTAATAGGGTTGGTACATTTGGTTTGCTACTGTATCGTAACCAATGACCCGTACCTTTTATTTTGCATTTTGCTGAATTGCATATTAGAAGTTCTATCAGATACGAAAATACTTTGTTAGGAAATTATTTTCTCAAATGTTATATAGTCAAATGAATTTTAATATCCTGCAATTGTTTTTCTGAGTATTACAATGTACGTTTCCATAGGCCTAAAACACTAAAAATCATAACTTCAAGCCCCAGTGCTTTTGAATAGGAAACGAACATTACTTTTAGCATATGTAAGGAGCGTTGCTTAATTCAATTGTATTATTTATTCTCGCCAGGAAACAAACATTGTAACAACAGGAGGTACAATAACTATCTGACAAATACATGTAACATGGCGGCAATAATAATAATAATAATAATACAACTTGGAAAACAACAGAAAAGTATCACTGTCATCGGAGAAACAAAATGTGTGTTACTAAACAACCCGATTTGGGAGAGTACACCAACAAGCATACAGCGTCGAACAAGCGTAGCAGAATGCCATTTCGGCGTCCTATCTCTGCAGGGTATTTGTAAACTCTTGTGTATATGAGATATGATGAGCTTAGCTTTTGGCTTGAAAATCACACGCATTATGGTAGTTGCACCTTTCATTTGTTCGTTAAATTAGCTGTATCTCGTGCAGACTAAGAAGCCAGTTAATCGCCACGTGCTCGTTGTAAAAAGACCGTATGATGGTTACAATAATTGTGTTTGGATAGACAGTTGAGTGCAGGAAGGTGCAGACTAAGATGTATGAGGGGAGATTCGCAGGCAAATACATTTTGTCAAATTATAATTGAGCATCTTGAGTTTGCTTTAATTAGGCTGCGTTTGGGGTCTCAAGACATATACTGTTAGTAAAGGTCACCACGTCGTGTTTCTTAGGAATTCATTTTGAGGGTCTCGCCGAGGCCGACTTACATAAAGCATCTCGGCGGAACATTCAAACTGAGCTGCCAGTAAAAGAAGTAAAAAATACCACTGTGCTGAAAATAGGGTCTAAATAATAATTGAGCCAGTGCATGAGATTTCCAACAATTTGGTATGTGCGACCAGCTAAGCCTCAGATCAGCCTGCGCATATGCGCAGTCAGATCAGAGCCTTTGCTAGTCGCTTGAGTATTCTATGATTGTTAGGCAACTGACTGAACAGCATTTGGAGTTTCTAAGCTTAAAAGGAGGCTGCAGATGCTCGTCTGAGTCTACACTTGTCAAAATGTCACACTGTTGGAAATCTCATGCACTGGCTCATTATTATATTATATTAAATATTGTCACTTTCCACATCTGTAATATAGCAGTTCACCGACCTTACGCCCCTTGTAGCCTTAAAAGGAAATAAGACAACAATACAACGTTCAGCCTCACAAAATTTGCTCAAATATAGGGTTTCCCGATATCTGTTTTGCCCGAAAAGTGAAATACAAAACGGGGCCCAGAATTACAATGCCTCCTTAAAGTTAAGGAAGACTTAAGTTAAGTATTGATATTTCAACATGCTATATTAGATGCTAAATACATTGCCTGGATCGATGTAGAACTTGTGGTCAAAGATATCATTGTGATCTACAGTAAAAATGAAACTGTTTTGATTTTAATCAGTTTGAAACGTTATGTTTCGCATCCTGGAAAATCAATTATTAACTTAAGTCTTCCTTAAAGGGGACGGCAACCCTGATGATTGCTATGCTTTATATGAAAGATCTTAATAAACCATCTATTATGATACCAGTTATATCTAAATCGGTTGAAAAATGTTGAAGTTGTGGGCGTTTGAATATTTGCAAATGGGCTGTAATGGAAGCGGCCATATTGTAGGCTTATTGGCGTCACATAGCCTAATTAAATATGCGTAATCAAAATAAAAGACTAACCTATGGATTACTTGCAATTATCTTTAATAAAACATTTACCATATGTATAAAGCTGCATATATGCTGAAACACAGATGATGTGATACAGTATTGATAACTAAAAATCAAGCAGTTGAAAAAATTCTGAAAACTAATTAAATATTCGAAATGGCGGCTAAATGTTGGCCATATTGAATTCTTTAAAAGCCCATAACTTCCACATTTTTCAACCGATTTTGATTATACTTGTATCAAAATTCATGGTTTATATAGCTCTTTCTGATAAAACATACTTGTCATTAGGGTTGCTGTCCCCTTTAACTTTAAGGAGGCATTGTAATTCCGGGCCCAGGTATACTCGGAAATAATATTTATGATAGGAAGTGCAGTGAAGCAAGATAGTACATGTTTTTCAAGAAAAAAATGCCTTATTTGATGTTTTTGAAAAAGATGCATATTTTTTAATTGTCGTTAGCAACAAATTATGGGTGGCGCTTTTTTGGACTAGCGTGATCTTTACCTAAGCCCTTGTATCCATCACCAGCAGACGTTTCTCATGAAATAGCATGTGCCTTATTTGTTATTTTTGAAAACGAAGCAAAATCTTAAATTGTCGTCTGTGGCGCTTAACCCAGCGTCCTTTTTGTGGGACATAAACAAGCAGTGCAGACCCAGACCAAACGTCACAGAACGTGGCGTCTGATCAGAGTCTCCACTGTTTGCTTGCATAATGTTCTATTACATGTAGAATTTGAATAAACATGAAAAATACCACCAAACATCCCTTAAAACATAAATGGACTGGTCCAATTGATAACGGTGGGAAATTCCATTCGGCATAAATGGGTTAATGGGTTAAAGTATTTTGAGATTTCCAACAATTTGGTATGTGCGACCAGCAAAAGCTCAGACCAGCCTGCGCATACGCGCAGTCTGATCAGAGCATTTGCTAGTCGCTTGAGTATTCTATGATTGTTCAGCTACTGACTGAACATCATTTGGAGTTGCTAAGCTTTAAAGCAGGCTGTAAGGGCTCGTCCGAGTCTACACTTGTCAAAATGTCAAATTGTTGGAAATCTCGTGCACTGGCTCATTTTTTTTTTACCTTAGCCCTTGCCTCTCTGGTACTCTCAGCTTCTGCGGCCATTGCACGCTGCATCAACTGTGGCAGACGAACATCTTTCCTTAAATGGTAATCAGATAGGGTAAAGCCAGGTAAATTCGGCGAGCGGGTAAGTTCGGACATACGTTTGCAAACAGTGAAAATCCAGGTGAGACGGCTTCCTAAGAGCCGTCTCATCGGGATATTGACTGTTTGTTTAGTTAATTTAATTTTTATTCCAATAATTTAAAAATAAAAGAAACAAGGTCGCTGTCCGAATTTAGCCAATTGTCCGAAAATACCCGACTTTACCCTACTTTAATCCTTTTTTTCTCTCTCTCTCTTTCTCTCTCTCTCTCTCTCTCTCTCTCTCTCTCTCTGTTTATATACTTTGGTGGTTTATGTTGAAAAACAATGAACCCATATCAGACGGAGCAGACTGAGCAGACTGACCAGGGTTCATATTTTTTGCTTCCGTAATAATTGAAGCCTGAAGTGCATTTGAATATATGCAGCAGGCGTAAAAAATTAGCAGACAACATATTATCTGGATAAAAATATAAGCACCAAAACTGTTCAGAGTACTTTTTCAAACAGAAAAGTTTCTTCAATATTAAACTTAGAAAGTTTTGGAATCAGTCACTTGACTCTTTCCTGGCTGGTGGCAACTTTTGTCGTCTGCAAATAACCTTTGTAGACAGTTTGGACCGAGATCTCTGCATTATGCTGATTGTTCAAAGTTTTGAAACGTTCAATGTGGCTTTCCTGGGGATAAACAAGTACCGCCGGGTTGGTTTAAGATTGTGTGTTGGTTTTATGTCGGGAACACCCAAAGGCTCACCGAAAGTGGTTTTATGGAGAAGCCGGGAATCGAGCCTACAACCCCTGGTTGCAACCCCTGGTTTACAAGACATAGGTTTATCCCCTACACCACGGCGGCTTCACTAACGTTTAATACAGTTGCAGTTTTAGAGGGGGTTCAGGGGGCTCGCCCCATTTCTAGTTTTTAAATAAAAATGAAATAATTTGGTCTCGGTGAGACTAAACTGTTTCAGTTTCATGTGATATTTAAAAAAATGTGAAAAATCAGCAAAGCGACCCTACCCACCCACACACACCTTTATACATAAGAACCCAATCAGGATTCGAGAATCGAATCAAGCTTCGGACGTACATAAGGGGCGTTACGCGTACATGTAGTACAATGTGCGAAAAAGCTCAATTTTTTAGTCGGAAATGACGTAAGTATAAAAAGTACTGTAGCATCTGGGGAATCCATTATTTTGATTACCAGAAACGTTTTAACAATAGAATAAATGAAGTTTATAATTGAAAAAAAACATAACTTCATTTTATAACCGTTTGTTTTGCTGCAATTACACTTATTATTGTGTCGTCATGGTTTCTGTGACGCCAGCGTCTCGTTATCTAAGTATATCCCCAATGTACATCCGAGGTCGGATTCCACGGAACCCCACGGAATTGGCCCAGGCAGTTCCGATTGCATATGAACCCCTTTCCAGAAATCCTAGATCCGCGCCTGTAATGATCCGCCGTGACTGAACAGATATACGTTTAGTATCACCTCAAAACCACAGCAGCCTTTCAGCGGAGTTTCTATTTACCGACGAACTGATTTGAGCCGTGACATGAGATTTCCAACAATGTGGTATGTGCGACCAGCAAAGCCTCAGATCAGCCTGCGCATACCTGATGGATTAGGGATTAGAAAATACATCACTCTGAAATCAATACTTTTCATAATGTTTGCAAATCTAAAATAGTTTACGGAGTTATATGAGTTTATACAGCATATTCATGAGTGCCAGTTTTACTTTGTTTAAATATATGTTAAAGAGTATCCAGTTGTTAGTAGAACATGAAAACTTGTTCAATTAAAATGAATTTAAAGTATTAAAAATGCAATCTTTTTCAAATATTATCATTATAAGATTCCCTAATTCTTTAAATGTATATCCTTTAATTTGTTAGTCATCGAGGAATCACATTTATATTGATTGCAAGTCTTCGATACACCTTGTTTGCTAATTTGACGTTTATTTGTCAGTATCCTTTCATTCAACAACTAAAATCTGTGCTGCTTGGGAACTGTTTAAGTGATGAAATTCAAAGAAGTGGCGTTGTTAGGCTTAGCTGTACAAATGAAATAATTTCTGCGGTCATTCGCCTCCTTCCGCTGATATAAAAAGGGTCGTTGTCATATGTGCACGAAGTACTAGTCAACCGATTAGTCAAGATTTCCCAGTAAGGATAAAAGTGTGATAAGGTAAACTGATTGTCTTGACATGACCATAGATGGTGACTGGGACACAAATCCTCACCCATCGCCCCTCCCTCAAATAAAAGAAAAAAACACTAGAGGACAACTGATGATGACATCATCGAAGCGAAGGAAGTTTACACTCAAATGAGCCAGTGCTTTAGATTTCCAACAATATGGTATGTGCGACCAGCAAAGCCTCAGATCAGCCTGCGCATACGTGCAGTCTGATCAGAGCCTTTGCTAGTCGCTTGAGTATTCTATGATTGTTAAGCTACTGACTTAACACCATTTGGAGTTTCTAAGCTTAGCAGGAGGCTGCAGGGGCTCGTCTGAGTCTACACTTGTAAAATGTCAAATTAATGTCTTTGAAAGGTAGAAAGAGAAGTTTATGTTGATTCTCTAAAAGTAAGAAAGATGGCAAAGATCAGGAAATGATGTAATAGTTATACCATGGGCTGTCCGCCTGTACGTGGAGATAATCCACGAGCTTTAGCGAGTGGATTATCTTACGTACAGGTGGACAAACATAGTATAACGGTTTTATACCACCTACATCAGTGTAGATCTTGCACATCATGTGATATTTCGTGCTAAAGTTGGTAAGGGTGGTATAAACAATCAAGTACCACACCTGATCCAGGATACCACATGGGAAAGTAACAAAATACGATAAACATCACCAACAAGAGCCAAGAGGTCAGCCCTTTCCCAGCAGGTGACCACAGGCCAGCAATGAACAGACGCAAAAACATGAGAAAACAAGGCACAAAAAACCCACAAATGATCCACAAAAGAATTACCGCCTTGAAACTGTCAGTAAATATATTTTACCTGAGGGCTTAAACTGGTTTCATGGCGCCAACCTCACCCTTAGTTCAGATGTGGACCAAGACAAGTATTTCAGTATATTTTCTTGCACGCCAGATATGGATATCTGAGATTTTACACTGGGATAGAAAATCTTATCTTACCTGTAGCATTCCACTAAATATTCATGAGGTGTGGCCATGCCCTTTTTGGGGATAAGCTTATCGTCGGAAGAAAATTCCAGTGGATCATTTTATTGGTCATATTCATGGACCTTAGTTTTATAAGAAGTTGATAAAAGACCAGATGTACTAAGTCAAAATCAAGAGTGTTTAAACATTTTATGCCTAAAGCTGGAGAAAATAGTATTGAATTTTTAGGTCACCCCCTATGATAAAAATCATCTCTTTACTTCCTTCGAGACTTGACGGTTTCCCAAGTTATTAATAGACCGTTCATTTTGGAGATGGGAAACCCGACTTTTTACAACAAAAATCTAAAAAGTTAGGGCAGTTCTTTCAAATCGAAAAACTTTTGAATGAATTCTATGTGTGAATATTAAGGAAGGACTGGATATTTAACTCTTATTTTGCATTGTCGGCAATGGGGAAATATTTAGTGGATAGCCTCCTACCCATGCTATCTTATCCAGGACGTCAAGTAACGCCATCATGTAAAATTCCATCTTAGCGTATTCAGGGACTTCTGGAAGCTTATTTTAAAATAAATAAATAAATTAATTAATTAATAAATAAAATAGTGGTCAGCAAGAAAAAGAATCCATTATTCATGTGAGGGTAGGATAGAAAAATCCGTCCTTTCGGGATCACTGTTTGCCATCACTCGGCAAGCCTCGTGATGTCAAACAGCGGTTCTCGGGATGGATTTTTCCATCCTACTTTCACACTCATGATAGATTCTTATATTATTGCTAGTTTATTAGTAAGAAAGGGTGCAAAGATCAGGAATCGATACAATCAAGCCCCTTACCTGACCCCGGATACCAATGGGAAAGTAACAAACTCACAGTAAGACACCACAAGCGAGAGCCAAGAGGTCAGCCCTTTCCCAGCAGGTGACCACAAGGCACATACAAACAAATGCGCACAAAGCACAGCAAACACAAGACCGAAAAAAACCAATAAAAGATCCACAAAAGAAGTACCGCCCTGGAACGGTCAGTAAAATATTTCACTGGAGGGCCCAAACCGGTTTAACGGTGCACAAACCTTTCCCTTAGTTCAGATGTGGATCAAGACGCATAGATGTTTGGTTTACACGAAAGACCCCTAACTTATTAATGCATCATCTCCTAGAACATATAGATCAAGATAAAAAAAAAGGAGATAAAGAAAAGATAAGGACCCAACAGTAAATAAAACTGAATACCTGAGCAAAAGAAATCCAACAAGTAAACCTCGGTGGGCTCGACAAACAGCCAAAGCATCAGGCCGCTACCATCTCATCAATAGATAAGTCTTTAAATCGGAACCATCATAGAATCTGAAGTCGGACCCACCGGCGTGCAAATAAAGAGGAAAGCAAAGTTGCTGACCGTGATTGGGTTGACCACCAAGCATCAATCCGTTGCAATAAATTAATGTTATAGCCAATCTTTTCATAATGGGAAATTATTTAATGAACTGCGCTGAAAAATTATTAGAGCCAACAATCTTCTTCAATTTATTCACCAAGTCACCATAGAATTCAGGTTCCGAAAGTCCATGGCGCAAGAGAGTTTTAAGTCCAACTTGGAATTTAGATATCAAATCATAGTATCTTCTATAAAATTTAGAAAAGGTTTTGCGAAGTTTATGATACGGATAGCCTTGTTTAAGAAGTATCTGAGTTAACATTTTTTGCAAGTGTTGAAATCAGTAATATAGCTAGATGCTCTAGCTAAATGAATGAGTTGAGAGACATAGACTCCATAGGATGTAGAGCGAGGAACATCACCATCTGAAATTGGGAAATTGGTAATTTCAAAATCAAAGTGGTCACGTTTATCATAAATTTTGGTAAAAACTATATCATTAGAAATAGACAAATGCAAGTCTAAAAATGCAGTTTCGGTATCAGAGGTATTGTCTTTATTAAGCTGTGTTTTTGCTTCAGACAGTCCCAGCAAAACGTATATTGGTGGGAAGTGTCGAACCTGTGATCTTGAATTTAAATCTCATGACTAATTTTTGGCATATAAAATAAGTATACCTTTTTTGAAGTACTCACATTTCGACTCTTTCAACTTTTACACCCCAAGGATCTGTGGCCTCATCCAAAGCCGCCTAAAATAGAAATAACCGATCTAACATCTACAAATCATTGCCAATTCCTTTTTGCCACCCTCTTACTTTCCTTTTCTTGAAGGTGGCATTTATAATTGATAGTACCCACTCAATCGATAGTTACTTTTCTTTGAAATATAGGTCAGCCATCTTGATGGTCAAAAATCATTAAGACAAATAGGCAAAAATTAGATTTATCATATGACGTCGCGTCTGGGAGTGAAATAACGCCATGCAATAAAATCTGTAAACCACTAGTGGTTTATAGATTTACGGGAAACGTTATGACGTCCATTACAACGTTGCGTACATGATGAAAAAAATATAACGTTTCTTACGCCAGAAATCAGGTTTCAAAGTATTTCTCATATGATAAATAGAATCTAACATTCGTGCTCTTGTATTATTGAATTTATTAAACTCGTTGCGAAAAAGAAATAAAATGCTCGGCAAGCCTCGCATTTTATCTCTTTCCCCCAACTCGTTTAATAAATTCAATAAAACATGAGCACTCATGTAAGATCCTCTATATAACTATTTTCTAAAAAAAAAACTTCTTTGTGCCGTGACAGTTGCCATGATTTATGCATAAATGGAATTAAAAAAACATGTTTGGTTTAACATAAAAAAAGTTTTTCTAAGTAAAAAAATAAGTTTTCTATTTTTCCACTATGTGTACTATTGATTTTTGACCTACAGCATTTCTGACCATTATTTCAAAGGGAATATTTAGTGTGGCTTTAATACCAAGGTCAAAGGTCAAATAATGTTGTTGTTTTTTTAAATGCATCTCCTAAACCGGTGAACGTAGCAACTTCAAACTTCGCAGGTGCTCAGATCACATGATGTGAAGGGTACTGGGCAACATTTTGTGAAACCATGACCCCATGTGCAAGGTCAAAAGTGAAAAAGCGGATATTTGCGATTGGCGTACCATCGACTGCAGTCAAGCTATTGTCAATGAATTAGGACCTTTTGTGCGAAACATGTTATATTTATGTTATCGGTCCTCGATTTTCATGTAATTTGATCAACATATTCTAAACATATGTGGACATAAAAATAAATGCCCGCCCACTATCCTTATACAAACAAAGTTATTCATAGTATCAATGTTATCCATGATGTCGATAATTCATAAAGCATTTCAGCGTTAGTTACATGATATGCCGATTGCTGTAGAAATGTTTTAGGTTTGGTAGTAATATTATACATGGCGTCATAAACTGACGATGGAATTACATAAGAAGATAGATGCACTATTATGCGCCGTGACATGAGATTTCCAACAATTTGACATTTTGACAAGTGTAGACTCAGACGAGCCTGTGCAACCTCCTTTTAAGCTTAGAAACTCCAAAAGATGTTTGGTCAGCAGCTTAACACTCATAGAATATTCAAGCGACGAGCAAAGGCTCTGATCAGACTGCGCATATACGCAGGCTGATCTGATCCTTTGCTGGTCGCTTATACCACATTGTTGGAAATCTCATGTACTGGCTCTTATTATAGAAGTCATGCCCAAGGCAATAATAGGGAGCGCAGTGGCTAAATGGTAGAGTTCATGACTCGAGACCGATGGGCCGCGGGTTCGAGCCTCACCGGCGTCACTGCGTTGTGTCCTTGAGCAAGACACATTAATCCTAGCTCAGTGCTGGTTCAACACATGAAGATTCGTCCCTACATAACCGAAAGATTGTTGATGGGGCTTAAAGATTCAAATCAAACAAACAAAAACCAAGGCAATGTTTCAGGAAGATATCATTAGTGGACAGACTTCCATATTAATTTCGCATACTGTTCTGCCAGCCAAGAGTGACATTGACGTCATGTTTTGTTTACAAAGTAATCAGGGGCTTATATCGATATAAAACTTGTGCATTAATCCTATCCGCAGGATATAATTAAAACGCAAGTGACCTATCGATATGCGCTAGCTCAAGTGTGATGTACAAGTTAATGCTTTACTTAAAGAGACTAAGTCTGCAACTATGAACATTTTTCGAAAGGATCATTGACACTTGCTATGGGTAAATGCCTATGGTTTTCAGTAAAAATAAAAGTTTGTCAATCGTCCCTTTCTTCACCCTGAAGCTACCCTGACCTGAGTACTTTATGGCTGTGAAATCCGTTTTCGATATTAAATGCTTCAAAGGTGTAAAATTTTGGGTAGAACAATCAGTTTTACATTAAGATATATAGGAATCCGAAAACATTTTTTAAAATATCATTCCCCCCCGTGTGCCAGCAAAAGCTTTTGCATGAATATGTGTTGCCATATTTTACACATTGTATGGAAGTGGCTTGCTGGCACAAGGGGGGGAAAGATGTTCAGCAGCCCAAAAACCCAGGGCCCAAGCCCATAAAATGCCTTTTCTACCAAATAAGAAATTAATGACAGTATCAAAGTTCTCCAGAAACAACCTCCTAAATTGCTTTTTATTCTGTGCTAGTTTAGTATAAAATACTTGAAGATTAAAAGTAGGATAAGCAAGATTTTATGCATTTTTTTCGTAAGAAAAATCTCACTGTTAGTAATGACACATCATTTTGCAAACGTCCTGTACTTATCTATTTGCATGCTAGGGAATTGTTCATGTTTTTATTTTCGTCTGCTGACTTTCTTCAAAATTAAGTTTTTAAAAATAAACCACCCAGGACCACCATCAGAGTGTCAAACAGTTTGGATCCAGATCAAGACCGACATTCTATTGATCTTCATCTAGGTTCAAACTGTTTGCAAAAGGCTATTAGCAGACGACAAAATTATCCACTGGCATGCAAAGAGTTATAACAGGTTAATACTATAGTGTTCAATATATTGTCTCTTATAGGGATATACATGCATCATGTATATCATAAAAATTAGGACACTTTAAATGCATTTTAACATGCTATGCCCTTTAAACAAAGCAAAAGTAATATTCAAAGGATCTAGTCAGAATCCCTTTTACTGTCCAATGCTAAATGGGACACTTTCATTCCTTCAAAAATATTTATTTCTTTTGTTGAGCTTTCAGGTTTGTATTATTTATGGTACATGTAGTCAAAAATGTACAGGTAACTTATAAATTATCTCCCCAAAATCATTTTATTACAAAACATATTTTGTTTTCAAAACAATTTCATCAATTATCGTGATTCGTTAATACTCTGCATATAGTATGTTCAATAGATATTACCATGCCTACCAAATAAATCAAGAAAACGTGCAGAAATCACTTTTTAAAGCACTTTTTATTTTCATTCAATTTCAGACCCCCTCCCCTTTCTACCCGCCATTACTCTCGAGTGCGTAGGAATTTTGAAAATATTTTGCTAGCTGGCTCTTGCCATTAGATTCACCTATTGCACTGATACTACATGCACCACACTAGAAGCTCAAAAGCAGCGTTCTGGGAATCAGAAAAATAGGCGTATAAGGCCCAAACCGTCAATGATCCTTTTTTATTTTGTTTTCAAATCATTTGTAAAAGTAGAATTAAGTTATGTTTTCACAATAAATCTGTTCACTATAGCTGAAAATTGCACGGAAAAGTGAATTATCTTATAAAATAGGTGTGTTTTACTCTTGTTGGTAATTATTTGCGTCCCTCCAATAAATATATATAGTTAATTTTAGCATAAATGCTGTTGTTTGGTACTGATAATTTGTTAAGATTTACGAA
Organism: Loripinus fragilis; assembly: GCA_964019695.1. Lineage (NCBI taxonomy): Eukaryota > Metazoa > Mollusca > Bivalvia > Lucinida > Lucinidae > Loripinus > Loripinus fragilis. Next base: position 88,890,495 of record OZ026515.1, read on the forward strand.
ATTGGTAAAATGTATACCTGAATTTTATTTTTTTACAGTGTTCTTGAAAAATAGAAACATTATTTCAAAAATTAAAAGATCAAAAGTTACAGACTAGGCAGCTTTAAAAATTGTTAACAAAATATCACGTCACTGTCACTCTTGGTTGGCACGACAGTACCTTGTAAGACCCAATACGAAAACAGTTGACATGATACCTGTATGTCATCGCGTTCATAATAACGGTTTTTGAGCTACGCCCAGAATGCCACTCAAAAGTCATCGGGAAGTGTACAATTGACTAATGCAACAGCAACTCAGCACTAGTCATAGTCCCACAAACAAAATAGTACGTGTTCATTATCCCTCATTAAATCGAGGGGTTTACCTTATAGGCCATGGGAAAGATATGGTTTTGCTCCCACAGGGGAATTTTGCATACTATGATTTTCACATAGCCCAATGTCTAACAAGTTTTTTGAAACATGTTAGCCCTCTGTTAAGTGTCACGTAAGCTCTGTAACATACGTTACGTACGTTACCCACAAAAATTGTTAAAATTAGATGGAATGTTTAAAAGTAAAAAAAGTTGTAAGAGACATTCAAACGAATTAAAGTTTAACATTTCTTTATATAGCCTAATCATAAATCAAGAAAACCTTATTATACAAAACAAAATTATGCCATCCACTATGTTACTTACGTGATATTTTGCATTACTACCCTATTTCTAGGAAATTATTATGCCTGTCGTTTCTTCTTAAATGTTTATTACTGATTATTGGGTCTAATGTTTGATGCTACCACAACGACAATTAACTGGCCTATCCAAAACTGCAAAATCCAGCTCCCTATCTTTTTATAATATCTTTTGTAGTCATTTGAAAATAGCTACCACCTTATGATTTTCAATAATAACAAATACATTTTTCTTGCTAAAAAGCATGGAATAAAGTCATGCCGTTTAAAAAACAAATATATTCAGCTGGGGTGTTATGAGAAGTGTTACAAGCAGTAAATTATAATTGAGTAGCATGCTAATCTTGAAACCATAATGCAAATAGTAACATACAGGATGGGTAGTCATGTGTTTTTTGCTTTGATACACTGTACCGATGTTCGTATACTCTGTACGGACATTCTGATCGAATGTAAGTAGGTTTCTCTATGTTTTCTCATCTATACCCAGAAAGTTATACACCATTTTCCAGCCAACATTTTCCTGATCAAAACGCTACCAGGATATCCTCTTTAAGCTTCTTACTTTAGTACAAACTCTGTCACAAAGAAAATAATTGTCGTCAGTATAGCTTATTTCTATAATTCAGGCCCAATCTTCGCCGCTTAAAAAATTGAGACAGAGTCTGTTCTCAAAGTTAGAGGCTTTATGAGGATATCCTGTCATCGTTTGATTGGGAAAATGTGGGCTGTAAAAGGATGTATAAATTTCTGGGTAAAGATGAAAAAAACATGGAGAAATCATTACTAACTTTTGCTTAAAACATCGTTGTGGAAAGAAGTCCGCCATTTTTAGTACAGTGTATCCTAAAGAAACGACGTGACTACCCACCCTGAACATATGTAACGTCCAAAAAGTCTGCTAATGGAACCCCTCCCCCATTGAGAAGTTATTTTGTAACACTATGATTTTCTGAGGCTACATTAAAGGTATATAAGAATATAAGATGCAAAACGGCTCGTGATAGCTTCTGGCAGTTGGGGCTTTATTGTGTAACAGCCATGATACATCCGTTACCCTATAATAGTTTCAAATGCTATTGTGCAAAAACGAAAAATAGACCTATTTCTTATCTATCAACATGCTCATTGCATTGGATGCTCTTAAATAAATTAAGCCAGCAAGCAGTATGCAAAAAAAAATCTACATATATGATACTACTGCTGTATACGTTACTAAATTTCAAATATAGTACTACAGCTGTATTTAGTACAGTGTTATCACTTGACCATTGACATTCATAATACCTTCCAAGCTGTGCTCATTATCGTTTACTTCAAAAGCATTATTTAAGTTACAAAATAATATTTGTTAGCTATTACGCAGATGGGAAATTACCTGCAATACCAAAGTTTACTACGTTACCATAAAAATAGGAACTTTTATGGTGAAATAGGAACACCTATAGTGATTATATCAAATTATTTCTTATTCTTACATGTAACTATTGCTATTGAAAATAAATGACTAGCAGTATAATTGTAACTTATAAAGGCACCTATTTTTGCAGCTATATATGTTATTTTCTTTTATATTTATTTTTAAGTGTAATAAAGCTATACAGGGCCATTAAAAAGGTATTTCACTACGCAATATTTCAAAAGTTTTTTCACATTTTTAATATACATTAATGGTCTATGTTTTACCATATATGTAATTTAATTATCATGCTATTTTGTTCCTATAAATCTTATTAACGTATAATCAGACAACATTTGTATATAAATACCAAATACATTCCAATGAAAACACAACAACATACTTTAAATACGTTCCAATAAAAACACAATAACAGTGTACGCCGGCATCATAAAGTCAGTATATAGTTGCATCTCTTTTTGCTTAATAAGATCGGCGATTCTCCTTGGCATTGCATTGTAAAGTTCTTCCAGGACGTTTGGTGCTACACTATACCACGCTTCACATACTCGCTTTCACACCTCTTCTTTTTTACTCAGCATTTGGTTACCATCTCTTTCTTCATTATATTCTAAACGTTCTCTATGGGATTCATGTCTAGCGAATTACCTGGTCATCCGGAATGGGTATTCCTTTACGTTCTAGGAATGTTCTAACATCTTTAGAGTTATGGCATGGTGCGAGATCATGCATGAAGAGATATTCCTTCTGTGGGAAAACAATGCATTAACATGTCATTTCAATATAATGAATACTATCACTCTGGTATTTTGCACTAGTCTTGTAACGACTCACTTTTCTCAGAAGAGACATTCTTCTACTGCAATGGCTCCTCAAAATTTCACACACCTACTGGCGATTTTACAGTAGTCTGAATACACTTAGCATGATATTTCTCATTCTGATTGCGCCAAACACGACTATAGCATCGAGTGTTATGACTGTGAATACAGACTCATGTGGGTGCATTGTGTTCCCACAGAAGGGATATATTTATGTGCATGATATTGCACCATGTCATAACTCTAAAATACTTAGAACATTCCTAGAATGTAACATAATACCCTTTCTGAAATGGCCAGAGAATTCGCCAAAAATGAATTCCATAGAGAACATTTGGAATATAATGAAGAAATTGATTGGTAACCAACTCCTGTGTTTAAAAGAAGAGATGTGGAAGAGAGTATAAGAAGCGTGGTAAAGTGTAACACCAAACGTCATCGAAGAACTTTACGATTCAATGCAAAAGAAGGATTGCAGATCTTATTAAGCAAGGGGAGGTGCAACGAATACTGACTTTATGGTGTAATCATACAGGTATGTTGTTGTGTTTTCATTGGAATGTATTAAAGTATGTTGTTGTGTTTTATTGGAACGTTTTCATATACAAATGATGTCTGATTATATGTTGATATGATTTATAGAAATAAAATGCCATGAGAAATAAATTACATACATGTATGATAAAACATAGACCATTAATGTATAAAAAATGTGAAAAAACTTTTGAAATATTGCGTAGTCAAATAACTTTTTGATGGACCTTTATATGAGTTTAAACTACTAGTGGATATAAATTGCTGACATTTGCAGGCTCAATTATGTAAAAATGATGAATATGATGAATATTTGTCTTTAATAATGTAAAGCATATTACTAAAAAAACTGATTCAAACATGGGTGGTGAAGAGGAGGATACTTGAACTTAAAGCACATAAAACACCATGGATTTTTTTTTATCAAATATGGAATTAGTATTTAAAGAACTGCTTATTTTAATGATCAAATTATTTATTAAAATGTTAAATGGTATTTTTATCTTAATCGTATTAATTCAGTCCACATATGGCAACCTTCATCATTATAGTTGTCATCTATTTAAATCTAAAGCATGTCCTGTTTGGCTTGATTTAATTTGAAGAATAAATCAAATAAGCCAGCATATTAGATTTGGTACTAATCACAGTGTGACACAATGAAGGCTCAGTCAAGCTAGTGCTAATGTGTAGTTTTGCCAGTCATCGCTGCTCTCATATCCAAATACTATATATAGGTTCAAACCAAAATTTGGCCCTACTGTGTATGGCCCTTATGTGATAATTTCCAACAATTCAAATGCTGGTCAAAATCTTCATTTAAGCATTTATATTAGACGGATGGCTGAGAATGGGTTTGCTCCCCCCCCTAGGGAATTTTGCAGACATATCCTTTCTTGTAGAGAATTGAAAGCCGAGTCTTTTAAGAGATGTTTGCACTCTGTGCTCCGGGGCGTTAGTCTGTAAGAGCCTGTAACATACGTTACTTTATCGAATTAAGAAAAAGTAAATTGAAAGTTTGGGCTAAAAATTGAAGACATTAAAATATTTATTTTTAAAAACCATTCATATAGTCTGCATACTGGATATCTTAACTACGTATGACAGCCATTTGAACAAATTTGCAGCTTCCTAAGGTGTCATATACGTTACATAAATCAGATAACCCATTAAAATTTGCAAGTGTGGCTAACATCATTTACATTCACAATCTCTCTGTGTGTTTTGCAAGATGTTGTTAACCATGGCTGACTAGCTTATGCAATTGGCTAACAGAAAAATTAAAGTTTGTTTCCCTGGCTTAAATATTTTTCCTGGAATAAGCAATTAAACAACCCTACCCCTACCCAGTTTTAAGGTGAAAAGTTTGGTATTAAAACTAAAGTAAAAATAGATAAAAAATATTTGCAGTTGATGAATATATTTCATTGTTTGGGATTCATTTGCTTATATAAAAAGACTCATAAATCTGCAAGTTTGTTGCAAAAATTTGAATATCAGAGGCTGTAACATATGTTACCTGATGTAATAAATGGGCAAGCTCATTGTCTTTGCGTAAAATATGCCTAAAAATGTTTTAATCGCCTGGAGGGAATTTTGCAGACATATTCATTCTTAAAGTGCAACTCAAGCTGCATTGAATAAGGGATGTTTGCACTCTCTAAGTTGGGGCGTTAGTCTGAAACAGCATGTTACATGCGTTACTATATCAAATAAAGGAAAAGTTTTTTTTGAAAGTTTGAGCTAAAATTGTGAAAAAAACTCGCAGCTTCTTGATATCTTACATTGTTAAGGGATTTTTAGCTGGCTCGTATGATAAAGACTTATAGATCTGCTAGTTGTCACCAAGTTTTAAAGATCAGAGAGTGTTACATATGTTAACGTGATAAGTAAAATCATCAAACAGTATTTTGACATCAAGCTGAGTAAGGGCCTGCTCCATCCTAATCCCCTTTGGAATTCTGCAGACATGTTACATCTTATGTAACCATTCAAGGTGCATTTAATAAGATATGTGTGCCCTCTGTAAGTCGGGGCGTTAGCCTGTAACAGCTTGTTACATATGTTACTATATCAATTTGAGAATAAGAAATTTGAATGTTTGAGCTACAGAAAGAAGATATTAAAATTATCTAATAAATTGACATTCTTATAGTCTGCATACTGGATGACTTTACTACATATGGAAGCTGTTTAACATTAATACGGCTAACTGTGGTGTTATGTGCGTTACATGAATCTAATTATAATTTAAAAGCCATAATTGTGGCTATCGCCATTTAGTTAAACAACTACTATGACTTGGTATCAAACTGTTTTATTGGATTTTACAATTATATACTCAATTGATGAATAGGAAAAACAGTTTGCTTTTCTATCTTAAATATATTGTCTTATAGGAGCTAATACACAGCCCTACTCCCAGTTTTTCTGAGAAGCAAATTTTGTTATTACTGTTAAAGTGAAACACATGAAAGCGATTGCAGCGTGTGGATATTTTACATTTTCTTAGTCTGTCTTGCTGATATATCTGCAAGATGTCATTAAGTTTAAGATCAGGACACTTAATGTGTACTTATAAGTCTTTGGTGCCAAAACACTACAAATTATATTCATATTTGATTATCAAGCCCATGGACTGTTGTTACAGATGTTTTCAATGACCTTTTGGACACATTTCCTAATACTGTGCATATAATGCTAGATATAGAGCCACAAATAGAACGGATAGTTTTACATTTGTACAAGGCAATACAATAAATGAAATGGTCCAAACTAATTCTCATCGATTAAACACTCATGTTCAAGTTTGTCGTTGTCTGCTTCTGTGGTAATCATAATTATCACACGCCTCCTTGCTACTAGTAGAATCATCCCACAATATTTCAATCATTTACGGTTATAAAATTTTACCACCAGTCCACTCAAAATTGATGAGCCATTATCAACTTTCCAATTTTGCCATTCATGGCTTGGAACATTTTGAAACTGATATGAATTCCTAATTGTTGGCTCTTTGAGTATGTGTTTCAAGTGATACTCTGCAAGTAGGAGAAAGACTAAAGCTTTACAAGGAGGAAAATTATGCCATTAAAAGCAATGAGTACCTGGACTGATGTACCTTGATATTTCTGTGATAAAGAATCATATCTTAGCTGGTTTAATTTTTATAAATTTAGCATTTCCATTCATGCAACAAACATATTTTCATCTAATAATGTCTGTACTTATTATCTTTCCCCAAGCATTCAAAAACTTATTTGAAGTCTTAGCACTACTGAAGTGCTGAAACCAAGGTAACTCTTTCCCTTCAGATAAACAAACTAAATGTATCACAGCAGGTAAAGCAATGAAATGCAGGATGAACAGAATGCAAATTAGACCCTTTCACTTCAATGATTCACTAAGTTTCTAAGATAAGAGTGCTTATTAAAGGATGTAACATATATAACTCGTCATAATAAATGAGCAAGGGCTTTGTCGTGACATCCTTTTTGATTACACAGTCAGAGGCAAGTGTTTTCAATTTCAGTGTTTTCAATGGATCATGAAATGGGGCAACCTTATCAACTTGTTTACTCTGTATAAATCTTCCATAGAGCATAATATAGAACTACTGGTTATCCTATTCCACCCATAGTCAACTTTCCTTCATTTGAATGCAACAGCTAATGATATGGCTGCAAAAACTGAGAAATCAAAGGTTTTACATCATTTTAAGGCTTGCTTCAATGTACTGACATCAAAAAACAACCAGCTGCAAACATAATTGATGGCAATGTCCAACTTCGTGTTCTTTCTCATATACCAGATAACTTTCAAGGTGTAACAGAAATTGTTTCAGACGGTCTGCCAAAACCATCAAGAGTCAACATTGTAACTAAAGAAAACTTATTGGTATCCTGGGTCAGGTGTGGTACTTGATTGTATCAATTCCTGATCTTTGCACCCTTACTTACTTTTATAAAGTTCTTTGGGCGCAGCAAAATACTATTGATCTAAGACCTGAGGACTTAAGCACCAAAGGGCTGAAAAGGTTCCATGGCAAATGATGCAAAAAAGCAGCCTATCAAATTTCTGTTTGACCAATGTCAGAAATCTTAAAGTATTCTTAGAGGTACACGGTAGAGACATAGCTTTTGCAAAATCAGAGCAAAGTTATCATTTGACTAGCACGGATTCAGAGGCAGCTGCAGTAAGATTGCTCTTGTCACTTCACAGGAAGAGACATATATCAGAGTCATACTCCATTGTCTGCATATATGTCAAATGGCATTAAAGTAAGTAAGGGTGCAAAGATTCATATTTTATCAGGTGTTTGATCCCATGACACTGACATGCTGTTTCTGCTTTTGAAGAATGCTAAGGAGTCAAGTTATAGCTGAGTCAATTTGTTTGACGCTGGCACTGGCCATACACAAAAAGAAAATTAAGTCTTTTAATGGCAAAAGAGGAGGATCACACGAAATGCTTATATAAGTGATGTTTATCACAATTACCAATTTTAAATAGTAATCTTAATTAATGTAACAAATATAACACCATAGGAATCTGTGTATTTGTTAAAAACCACTTTCTTATGTATCAAAGGTATACAGCATGCAAAATACATGAATAATTCAAATAAATAGATAGTTTTATGTCTTCTTTCTGTTTCTCAGACTTTCAATTCATTTATTCTTAAATTGATATGGTAACATACGTAACATACCATTACAGGCTACCCCCTGGTTAATAGAGTGCAAACATCTCTTATTTGATGCAGCTTGAATTGTTTTTTAAGGTAGGATATGTCTGCATGATTCCCAAATGGGTGGAGAGGAACAGGATTGTACTCAGTTTGCAGTCCTAATTCTATGCCATGATTCTACTGGTTGTGATGAAATGGGTGATTATTTTGCAATAGAAGCAGACACAATGACAGACATTGTGAGGGTGACTTGAATAAAGATTGTTTTTGAATAATCGTATTGAATAGGAATATTTATTAAATTGTGTCATTGAAATGAGAACTATTATTTTCTATCTATATGTCTATACATTTTGATATTATAGGCATTAGGAAATACATGATAAAAATTATATATAACATCTGTAACACAATTCCATGGGCTTGTTATCAGCAATGACTATAATTACTGGGAATAAGGCACCAGAGGCTAGAGTTAAATAGGAAAACATGTGAAAAATAGCATTTTTTTCAGAAATATCATCTCTTATCTTACTTCCAAGACAATTTCCTTGCTCATTCATTATGCCATGTAACATACGTTACATACTTTAACAAATGCTCTGATCCTCATGCAAACTTGCAAATGTATGATTCTTTATTGCATTAGCAAGACAGTGCCAAAAATGTAAGATATCCACGAGCGTCAAATATTTTCATATATTTTTCTTCAATAATAGATACCAAAATTGGATACTTAAAACTGGGGGTAGGGTTGTTTAATAGCTCATATAAAACAATGTATTTGAGATAGAAAAGCAAACTTTGTTTTTTCTATTAGTCAAATAAGTATTTTAGTAAACTAAGATTAAAAACACTTGTAAAAATGCATAAATTGTCTGTAAAATGAATGATGTTAGTCACGATTTCAACTTTCAAAAGGGAAATTTAATCTATGTAACGCATATAACACCATTGAAGGCTGTAATTTTGTTTGAAATGCTGCTTTTATGTAGCTTAGGCATCCAGCTTGCAAACTACATAAGAAATTTGAATAATTAAATGGTTTAATGTCTTCTTTCTGTAGCTCAAACTTTCATTTTGATTTTTTTCCTTAGTTTGTTACAGTAACATATGTAACAGGCTGTCAGAGACTAACGCCCCGGAGCACAGAGTGCAAACATCTCTTAAAAGATGCGGCTTGAAATTTTCTTCAAGATAGGATATGTCTGCAAAATTCCCTAGGGGGGGGGAGCAGGACCTTTTTTAGCTCGAAGTCTATATATTGTGATAAAAAGTTTAGTATTTTCTTCCTATGGCAATGGAATTGGTACGTTTTCTATAATTGTTTAATCTGTGATAACATATTCAGTATTTGGTATTCTATATCATGCACAACACATATAAACAAATGACAGGAGAGGCACTGTCATGTCAATATCTGACATTGGTAACAGTATCCTTTACTATATGGAAGAAATGAATACTTTTGGAGGTCATATGGCAAATTACAAATGCATAGATACTTGTTAAATTCATGCACACTTTGGCATTGGTGGCAATGTTTATACTTTTCCATCCAACAATCTAAACATTTAAAATCTATTTTCAATTAACTCTTAAGTATCTGGTCAAGTTTGGTCTTACCTATTTCTGTCTTAAAAGGCCTTATAAATTTAAATTGGTATCCTAAGTAATTGACCTATTTCCCTTGATGTGATCATATCAAATGTGATCATTGCCAGTTTAAGCCCACCATTATAACTCGTTTCCCCAATTTTTACAGAAATGTTTTTTTTTTCTAAATTAATCATTTATTTATAAAATCATAGTGTTCATTAACAAGCAAATGCTCGGAAGACTGAAGTTGATTTGATTACAGTTTTATTAACTAATCAATGGAAGTTATGCTGACAATAAATTTAAAGCTAAGTATAAATTAATGTCTCATCATCTGTATATGCGTATGTGGGTATACAATTTGATATGGAGACAATCTCTTTGAATAGTTACTGATTACAGATATGCATAGTATCAAATGTAACATGTATTATTTATTTTGTTTTATCAGCTTAACAATGCTAAATTCTATATAAATTGTAAGCAAATATTATTTGTGTCCTGCCACGTTACGAAATTAGCAATTTTGTATCATAAATGAACTCAAACATGCAAGCGAATTAGCCTGTATTATGTGACTGACTATGTTTGTACAATGTGAGCAACAGTTAGCTGGGTGCATAACTTTGGCCAAATCAATAAAATTATTCTTTTGATTATTTTTTTGCAAAACAAAATGTGCATTGCTAATGTATTTTAATAATTACTATTTTGTTCTTTTTTAAACAAACTGGCAGCTATATATCTATTTAATACAAACCAATAGGTTTAAAAAGAATTAAAACACCCCATGATGTATAGTTTGAAGCAAAAACTAGGCATTAAATAGAATATATTAAAGTTAGTAATATACATTACATATATTGAAACCAGCAACAGAAGGATAATTTACTCAAGAAAAAAATAATATCGCCTTACCCAATTCTTTATTAATAGAATGCTCATATTATGTTGTCTAAAGGCTTACAGATAGGATTACATGCTCAATTTCAATGAAAATGTCTTTATATTATAAAGCATTTTAATCAGGGTCTCATACTCAGCAGCTTATAACTCTTACAATTTATGTAAAAGAAGTAAGCTGTTTGCAGTTTTGGATTCGCCAATTAATTGCCTTTTAGGGTCTTGGTATTGTATTCTAAAATACGCATTAAAATTTATCAAATGAAAGTATTAAAAGAGAAATTAATTATTCTTTGAGTGTAGTTCGCGAATATAACCTATGTAACATGACCTAATGAAAGTAACACAGTTCTGCTGGCTTGAAACAATTTTAGAAGCCACCCGCAATGTAATGATAACATGCAAGCTTAAAAACAAGTATGTAATTATGCCTAAGAGTACTTTAGCATTGGCACCAAAATTGCATTAAACCTTTTTAGGGTAACGTATGTAGTTTTGATGTTACAGGACAACGCAACACTTCTCAGAGGGCTTACATGTCTAATTTTGTAGCATATATAATTTAGTATCAGGAAATCATAGTGGCCAAATTTCCCCCTAGGGGGTAGCAGGGTCTACATCCATCCCAGGGTCTGTTAGTTACAGTTAGTGGATTAACAATTTGCATGCTGGGTAAATTTTCATACGTTTCGTCGTCAGCTGATTTCTTTCAAAAGTACCTTTTTTCAAAAAATATATTTCATGCATACCATCGGAGTGTCAAACAGTTTGGATCTAGATCAGGCGTTACATTTTGTCCGGCCTGATCTGAATCTAAACTGTTTTCACATTTCAGAGGACACACTACTGTCTTGCCAGCCAAGCGTGACAGCGACGTCATGTTTTGTTTACAATTATTAAGCAAAAAATTAACTTGTATACACCACTTGAGCTAATGCGAATCGATAGCACACTTCTGTATTGATCCTATCGTGCGGATAGAATTAATACACAAGTGATCTATCGATTCTATGTCATTGATAAATTTGTAAACAAAACATGACCCCATTGTCTTTTTTGGCTGGCAGGACAGTAGTAGATAAAAGTTGAAGCAAGTGTTGGTTTTAGAAAGGTGAAATGTCTGTACCTGCATGGAGTGGCTTATCTGCTCTCTTTGACTCAGAATCTCGCCGAGAGTTTTGGTTCCCAGGATATTACGTAATGTTGTGGCAGCCAGGAGTCTCACCGATGCGTGAGCGTCCTCTATGTTAATTATTGACATTGTAGCTTCCGAAATCCTCGCAATGATGATAGCATCGACTGCGCATGTCACCGAGTCCTTGGTCAATATCTGAAGAAAAACAATTTGGAAAATGTAAAAAGCACATCTAATTGCATTGGCGTAGCACCAATAACGCAGGGGCAGACTTGATTTAGCTGTTCTCTTTACTCCTTCCACTCCGAACAGGCAGAACAGAAATCAAGTGCGCTGGAACATCTGTGCTATCGTACGCCTGAGTACTCCATCTTCCAAGGTGGTGTAGACAGAACAGTCACGTGACCTGTACTAAAACAAGATGGCGGAACACTGCCTGCATATGCGGAAATACTTGTATCGCCCGATTTATTTGGGAGTACTCCAAAGTGCCAATTTTTACTTGTTTTAGGTGGCTGTTCTGGCGTACGCTGAGCTATAAAATTTCTAAATCAAGTCCGCCCCAGGTTATGCACGTGCGTAATAAAAGTAGTAACCATTCAAGATTGGTCACCCAATGTGGTAAAAGCAATTTACCATATCATAAGGAACTGCTTCCTTCCACCTGACCGTTATCCCATCTCCTCCTAAACCATAGGACCAAATTCAACCAAATTTGGTGTGTGAGTTACTCACATGCATGTGGCGTGCAGCGGCAAAATATTTTTTGGCCCGGCCCCAGGGGTCCTGAAGAGGTCAAAAGGTCAAATAGCATTTCATTACAATTGCAAAGTAAATTTGATGATTGCATACCAAAATTTTGAGTGTGTTCTCACAAATTAAAGATACAAAGTATATCAGACCAGATTTTCATTCTGTCGCCTGGGTCATGCCCTAATGGTAGAAATTTGGGGTGCTTAGGGGTCAAAAATTAAATTCCATCCATCTTATCGTTATGCTATCTCCTCCTAAACCATTGGACGAAATTAAGCAAAATTTAGTGTGTGAGTTACTCACATAAATGGGGTGTGCAACAGCAAAAAAAAATGTTGGCTCACCCCCTAGGGCCCTGGGTAGGGTTAAAAGGTCGAATATCAATCTTCTTCATTAACATAGTCAATTTCAAAAAATATTATACAAATTTTTTTTTGTGTTCTTACAATTAAAAGAAATGAAACACAGCGAATGGGATATTTGTTCTGACACATTAGGTCATGCCCTAGAGGTCGAACTTGAAGGCGCGGGGGGGGGCGGGGGCGGGGGCGGGGGCCGGTGCCCAGAGGGTTTAAATTTTATTTTTTCGAAGATGATAATGTGGCATTTTCACCCTAGGGTCAAACTGGTGACCTTGGGGTGAGGTCATAAGGTCAAATATCATTAAATTTCACTTACAGAGTCAATTTCAAAGCTTTGTTATGCCAAACTTTGTGTGTGTTCTAACACATTAAAGATATAAATCATGCGGAAAGGAAGTTTCATTCTGTCACCTGGACCATGTGTCACTGGTCAGACTAAGGGGTGCTGGGGGTCTTTTACTTGAGCGTGGGGATTTGCGATGGTGCCCATTGACTGTGCGTTCTAGTTTCTGCTTCAAAGCATTCCTTGCTGCTATAGTCCTGAGGAGTATATATAGAGAATACTAGGTGAGTGTCTTTTGATATCAAGTTTACCAGGCAAGGCTTTGAGAACGCATGTTGACATCGCGAGGCTTGCCGAGCGATTCAACATGCGTTCTCAAAGCGGAGCCTGGTAAACTTGATATCAAAAGACTCGAACCTGGTATTCTATTTATCAGTTTAGCCATTGTTGAACACTCTTCAAACTAGCGGTAATGACGTAATTTTTGATTTTTGTGTTGATACAGCGTCATTAGCGACGTCATTCAAAAAGTGCAACGTCATCATGACCTGATAAAGGTAACATGCCGTGAGATAGGAAACGTTTATTAGGTTATGTTGAATCAATTCAGTTAATATTAGCGGAGACTGATAAAGTATCTTAGATTGATAGTGTATGCATTTGGACGGCGATGATTAAAAGGATGAGAAAAGTCCTGCTGGGGCCTCCAGCAAGTACTCTACTCTTTATTTTATGTTGCTGGATCTTAAGCCTCGTGCTCATGCCTTCAAATTATAGTCTAAAGTAAACACGATATGTCACAGTTACACGACGAATGCAAGACATTTGTGGAAAGTTATTTGACAACTCTAGACATTCATTTTTTCGATTTTTTTTTATAACCAAGGCCAGAGGCCAGGGTAAAAGTGTGTGACTGCCCGCAGCCCCTACACGAATCCACACACATAATTTTGGACTCCTATCTCAAGTAATAAATAGATATGCTCCAGGCTTGACCTATCTAGAACTGAAGCCAGACGACAAGTTCACAGAGACCCCAGACAGGAGGTGGCATATCGCTTGAGGTCAGGGTCAAAGAGTGTGACACTCCGCAACCCCAACATGTATCCACACACCAAATTTTGGACTCCTGTCTCAAGTAATAAACAGAAATGCTCCGGGCTCGACCTATCTAGAACTGAAGCCAGAGGACAAGTTCACAGTGACCCCAAAACAGAAGGTGGCATATAGCTGCCAAAAGATGTATCCACATACCAAACTTGCGAGGCACCAGGGATACTTAGGAAGTCAATTTTTTTTCGAACATGGTCATGTGACATATCAAATTGACGGGGATATTGCGTAGAACAGAATGCAAGTAAAATTTTCACCATATGGTCAAACTGGTGACCTTGGGTTAAAGTTATTAGGTAGAATATCATTAAATTTCAATTACAAAGTCAATTTCAAAGATTTTTATACCAAAGCTTTTGTGTGTTCTCACAAACGAAAGATAAAACATATCAGACATGATTTTCATTCTGTCACCTTGGTTATGCCCTAGGGGCGGAACTTGAAGGTGATTAGGGGTCAAAAATTAAATTCCATCCGTTCAACCTTTTATGGTATCTCCTCCTGAACCATTGGACCAAATTAAACCAAATTTGGTGTAGGGGTCAAAGGGTCAAATATCATTAAAAGTCGATAAAAACGTCAATTTCAAATTTTTAATACCAAACTTTGTGTGTAATCTCGCAAATTAAAGATACAAAATATATATGACGGGATTTTCATTTTGTCTCCTGGGTAATGCCCTAGGGGTATGGCTTGGGGGTGCTTAGTGGTCAAAAATTAAATTCTGTCTGTCTGGCCAGTATGCTATATCATTCTCCATGGGTCGAAATCCAACCTTATTTGGTATGTGAGTTACTCACATGAATGAAGTGTGCAACATAAAAAAGACTTGACCCCGCCCCCTAGGACCCACGGGAGGGCCCAAAAGGTCAAATATTGTTAAATTTCAATAACAAAGTCAATCTCAAAGGTTTTTAGACCAATCTTGTTTGTGTTCATACAAAAAGATATGAAACATTTCGAATGGGATTTTTGTTCTGACGCCTAGGTCATTCCCAAGGGATGGGACTTGGGGGCACCAGGGATACTCAGGGAGTCAAAAAAAATTTTTTTTCGTACATGGTCATGTGGCATATCAAATTGACAGGGATATTGAGTAGAACAGAATGCAAGTAAAATGTTTGCCCTTGGGTCAAACTGGCGATCTTGGGGTGAGGTTTTTAACCCAAATATTATTAAATTTAACTTACAGAGTCAATTTCAAAGATTTTTATACCAAACTTTGTGTGTGTTCTCATAAAAAAAAGATATAAAACATGTATAAATATCAAATATCAATAATTTTAATAACAAAGTCAATTTCAAAGGTTTTTAAACCACACTTTTTTGTTCTTACAAACGGAAGATATGAAACATATCTAATGGTATTTTTGTTATGACACGTGGATCAAGCCTCAGTGGTCGGACTTGTGGGGTGCTGGGGGCAAAATACTTGAGCGTGGGGATTTGCGATGGCGACCCATCGACTGCGCGTTTTAGTGTTTATTTGCAGATCAATATTGGTTCTTGTAGCAACGTCTTTTTCCCACAATTCCTCAGTAAGTTTATATAAATAGACAAAAATAGCTGAGGCTACCACTCTTCTGTTTCAAATGCCTGCAGCCTGCGGGGCACACTCAAAAAGTGTCAGTATCGAAAGGGTTGACTCTATAAGCCATTTGTATACTGGAAACCAATAAATGGGTAATTTGGCATAACAGTGGAGTCTCAGATGAAATGCAGCATAATGCTGCATTTCATCAGGGCCTGCACTATTTGCTATGATTAAAACAAACTTCAGAGACAAAAAAAACAACATAATTAAGGAACTTCTACCTGAAACCTTTTAAAATACAAAAAAGGCGACCCCATTTTTAGTATATCAATATGTATGGGAAAATCGATCAGAATACAAAGGGTTAGTAAACTGGATTCTTACCTCTTGTGGAGCAATATCGCAAGAGAATGACCTTAGGTCGACCAACTTAAAATTGTCTACGCATGGCAGCAGTAGAAACAATCCTGAAACGAAACAACAAGATAATAGCATAGGTTCCATAGCATAACTTAGAATGACTTACACATTTATTGTTATACAAATTACACTCAGTTATGTTTGTGAAAACAGATACAAAAAATGTGCCTCGTCGTTAGAAAACCTGATTTTGTTTCATGTGAACATCAAATATGCAGATCAGTCTGCACATCCGCGTAGGCTGAGCAACGCTTTTTTATATATGTTCCCTGCAGTAGCGATTATCAAGGAAACACAATGTATTATTCTGTATATTGTATACCTTTTTTTGCGGCTGAGCCATAGGCTCAGATGCATCTATAGTAAGTATTGTCCTATTTATCAAAAATATATATTGGCCAATATAAAAAGATTTTGTCCTATGATAGACATAGAGGATCTTACATGAGTGCTCATGTTTTATTGAATTTATTAAACGAGTTGGGAAAAAGAGATAATATGCGAGGCTTGCCGAGCATTTTATCTCTTTTTCGCAACGAGTTTAATAAATTCAATAATACAAGAGCACGAATGTTAGATTCTATTTATCATATGACATTAAGATTACTTTCAAATCTCATTTCTCGCGTAAAAACGTTATAATTTTGTCATTATGTACGCAACGTTGTTATGGACGTCATAACGTTTCCCGAAAATCGATAAACCACTAGTGGTTTACAGATTTTATTACATGGCGTTATTTCACTCCCAGACGCGACGTCATATGATAAAATGTAATATATAAAAGATTTTGTCCTTTGATAGGCATGACACTATTTCATTGGATAAATAATTTGCATATCCAAATTTTGATGAAATCAACCTAATGACCTTAACAGTCGACGCCATTATAAAAATGCCTTCTATCGCAGTTGAAACACGTGTTCTTTTTAGACCGCATTGATAAATACTAGTAGATGGTAAGTAACACAATTTATTACCTTTATAACAAATGTTAAATCTAAGAAAAATAATTCCAGGAATAATTCCAGGAATTAAATAATCCTCGATTAAAATGTTCTGTTTTTGCGATTTGGTCCGAGTCGCTTATGATATCCCTAAAGTTTGCATATTATTATGTGATTGTAATGTCCAGGCCCGTAGGAAGCAATTACAGATTGGGGGGGGGCGGGGGGGGGGGGGGGGGGCACACACAATTTTTTTTTGGGGGGGGGGGGCACACGTAATTTTTTTTTTTAATTTTTTTTTTTTTTTTGGGGGGGGGGGGCATATTTGTGCAAATTATTGGGGGGGGGGCACGGCCCCCCGTGCCCCCCCCCCCCTATTCCTACGGCCCTGATGTCGGTGAACTTGAAGCAAAAACATGGTCTAGTTTACAATTGCTTACATGTCAGTGTCGATCTCTACCTACGCGGACTGGTTCATTTGGCAATAAACATTCTAGATTACCTGCCCTTAATTTTATAACTGATTTCAAAGCTAGCACTTCTGCTGTAGTCTACATGTATTTATTGCAAAAGACTGTGTGGTGACACCAGTGAAGTAATGCTATCTGATTTTTCGACGGTGATGTTTGGTCATAGCATAGATCTATTTGTGTTTCTGTTTACAAGAAAGTAATAACCTACACTTTATTATCAACATGATAAAACCCACTTCCATTAATCTCAGCCGATTATCATTTTTAAAGATATTTCTTGCAGAAAACATTTGCGTAGTTATTCACAAGCAGCCAACAGGAAATCACAGTTAAATATGCCACTGCCCAAGATGATTTAGCTTTTACGAAAAGAAGTTCAGGCAATAATCATATCTCACTAGTGATATATATTCACTCCGCAAGATGCCAAAACTATCTTACCAGTCTAGAATATGATGCTGAATACCTCAAATAGGTAGAAATTTCTGAGTATCAACTTGTCACCTTGAAATTGGTTCCTTCTGTAAAGGACGTGTATCGGTTTTGTATTACAAATGGCCCACTTTTACAGTAAAAAATCGATTGTAAAGAAATCCCTCCAAAATATTACCAAATGATACCTAAGAGTCTCTAGTTTAATGTCCACAATTTATTTTCTTCATTAAAATGTATTTTTATGACAAATTTTGGGGTTAAATGCATGCCCTATCAATCACATTTAACACTAAGTCTATGGTAAAACCAAACACCCTCGTGCACTTCGTGACTCAATTACATACATGTCCACATGCGGAACCGGATAAAACTATTTCTCATTTTATTGTGCATATAATATTACACCATAAAATGGTAACTCTGAGTCGGTTCCGCATGTGGCAAATACTGTAAAAAGACTTTTTCTGCAAATTTTACCCTGAAATGTACTATTCAATTCATACTTATCAAAGCACTGAGAGTACTAAAATCACTGGATAGACGTAAGATTCCCATACAAAAATGGAATACAATGTACATATTAGCAAGCTCGTATCAATATTATTTCTCACAAACAGTCCTCAGATATATTGCGTTTGAAAATCAAATACAACAACATTTCAGTAAATGCGAGTCTTATTTGAGAGAGAGAGAGAGAGAGAGAGAGAGAGAGAGAGAGAGAGACCAGCGGAGAGAGAAGGTGCAAGGAGAGAGTTTGATGTGCCCCCTTCTTTAACTGATACATAGATTTCTGGAGACAGTTTTTTGGTACAATCTGCTTTTAAAAAGACAGCTCATCGTCACTTTTGTTTTGGCATGGCCCATTGCTTTGAATTAAAATGTCAAAAATGGCAAATTATGTGATCATTCTTTGGAGCATGAGGAAAAAATAATCAATTATCGGTATTCTCAAATTACAGGGCAGACACTGTTTAATATGGCCATACTAGAGTAGTTAGGAATGGAAAGTATATAACATTAGATAGAGTTGTCCCCCCATCCACTTAAAGGAGTTATGTGACGCTGGTGATCTTGGAATTAAGGTCAATTTCACCGAATTCTAGTCATTCATTAAGTTCTTCCCAATGAGTTATCTGTGTCAGTTTGGTAAAAATCTGGTCATTGGTTAGGAAGATAGAGTACAGACAAGCCTTTTTATATATGTCCCTGGTGACCTTGTAAATAAAGTTGAGGTCACCAAAATCTTATAATTCGTTTTGGCTGTCCCAGATAAGTATCTGTGCAAGTTTCGATGAAATTCATCTAGCGGTTCATAAGGTAGAGCAAAAAGCTACTTCACAGCACAGATAAAGGAATCATTTAATATGATTCCAAAATTTTGATAGAACTGTGTCAGTTTAATGGTAATATTATTAAAGTGAGGTTATTTGAACAAAAAGGAGCTGGTGTGATGTATACAAATGCACACTCTCAACATATATTGTAACTGACCCTCAAAACTAGCGCCTATCTATATTTTTTGAAGTTCGTAACTTCTCATGTACATATATGATGTATATAGGTGGCGCAGATTTTGTCGCAAATAAACCAATGCAATTCTTTGATCTAGTTTTGTTCTTTTCAATTCATTGTTATTTATACAAGAAAGCATGTATAAAAAACAGCCAATGGCCTGAATGCGAACGCCACAAGCATTTTATTCATAATGAGTGTAATGCGCTTTTCATGCTTATATGTGCACAATATCTGTGCTAATCTGTTTGTTTCATCAACAAATATCGCTCTCGTAAAGTGTTTGCTAAAATAATGCAGTATATATACAACAACCACTTATCTGCAGATGGTAAATAGTCACTGGTACCAACAAACACATACATTTAATATTCAAGGATCGAAATACTCTATTTTAGATGCTTATTCGCCTTTATCAAAACACAATGTTTTTGTTCAAACGGTTCCGAAATCCCTGCATTGACGGAAGTTGTCACCCTTGAAATAGATGTCTGCACCACAAATGCTTGAAACCTGACTAAGTGTTTAATGCTCTACGTCACTGCTCTACGTTACAGTGGACCATATTTCAGTCATGATGTTTCCTCGGTTGAACATGTATTACGCAATAAAGATGAAGGGTCTTGCACAATGACACAAAACATATGTTTCTTTGGGATTGTGAACGGCGAACCCTTAGTTACACGTAAGATAATAGGTAAGTAATATAGACCACAGCGCTATCACGACTGTTGGATATCTGAGCTGGGACATGCGTAAAATATGGAGCAGATATGCATTCTGTACATGTAACCTATGACCGCCTGCTTTGACATGGCCTTAAAGTATTCATTTATTCTGCATGTTCATCCACAAAGGTGCACAGTTTTGTGCATTAATCTTATAATCGAATCAGGTGTTTGGAAGATACGTCACAGACACAAATGTGTGACATACAGACGAACTGACAGATGAACAGACAGATATACAACACTCACATGTATCTATTTAATAATTGTGGTTGTGAGCAAAAAAAGTGTTCAAAGCTTCCATTATCATTTCTGTTGCTTTATAACTATTTATATTCATGTTTCATACTAATCCAGCAAAAAAAGGTTGCGCATGTAATGCCATGCAGGCTTGTGTACATGCCGTACTGATTATATTGGTATGAATAAACCGGAATAGGCTTGTTTGAGCTATTGATTAACTGGAAAAGGCGATAAAACACTAAATGTTCACTATATATTACACCTAAAAACAACATATCATCAAGGTAATCGTAAACACAGTATTTAGCCAAGGTTTAGCATAATTTTTAATTAATGATGGTAGTGTTAGCTCAAATTATGACATAGACATGACGAGTATAAACATACGCATGTTTGGTATTATGTTTGAGGTCAGTTTGCTTGTTGCATCTTTAAAAATATATACATTCATGAACAAACCTCTGTTTATACACACTAGTGAGAAACTTTAATTCATGTGACTGCATATGCCGTCGTTAATTCAAAAACATGCTCATGTGAAAGGGCAAAGATCAAACCTCAATATATTCAAATTTCAGCCAAATCCATCGTGGGCCAAAAAACGGCCAAACCGTTACACGTCCTTTAGTTAAGACCACAGAGAAAAATATCAGTGCTGGTCAAATCAGTTTATAATTCTTTGTAAGAAGGACACTAGAAAAAAGTAAGAATGTATGCAATGATCAGTTGCATGAAAAAATATGTTCTATTTTTTCTGCTAACAATTGCTTTGTATGCAACACTTTTTTGATCCATATATATCTACAATAAAACAAATAAATGAATAAAATTGTATCGTTTTTTACGACAAATGTGCATTAAAATGGTCAGTATATACATTCTTGAAAATGCTGGGAGAAAATTGAAACCTTATCACCCAGTCTGCTAACAAGAATGTGTTCCACGATTGACCCTGGGGAAAAGGGGTACAAGTTGCCTGAACAAATTTTGTTCAATTGTCTGGCTTTATTTCCTACACTTGTAACTGCTAAACAACAGGAAATTCATACCAGGCATATAATATAATAAAAACTCTTTGTCATACATATGTACCTGGACCTTTGGCTCCACCAGACACAACTCTTCCCAGCCTGAAAATAACAGCCCTCTCATATTCTTGAACAACCTGAAATATACGGAAGCGTAGGTAGCCAGCAAAAGGTACATGCACAAGTTCGCATGTGCGTACCACGAAAATTCATATCAGTTTGCGCAACCACACCGTCTGATCAGAGTCTAAGATTTCCACCTGAAAAAAAAACTTTGGACCTTTGGCTACCCATAGAGTGCCAATCGAAGACTAAGATCAGCATGCGCGCATGCGCGCATGCTGATCTGAGTCTTCGATGGGCGCACACGCAAACTTAAACCTTTTTCTTTCTGGACACTGGCTCAAATTCTACTCGTTGTTAGGTTATTGCGTTGCCTCTGTTGCTCATTTTGTAAAATTAATCGTTTACTTTGCTTTCAGTTGCGTTAAGGAAGATGCACGACCTTTTAACAGCGCTGAGCTATGAAATAGTTATACCACGGGTTGTCCGCCTGTACGTGGAGATTATCCACGAGCTTTAAAATAGCGAGTGGATTACCTCACGTACAGATGGACAAACATGGTATAACTATTTTATACTACCTACATCAGTGTAGACATTGCACATCACGAGATTGGCGTTAAAGTTGGTAAGAGTTGTATAAACTCGTATATTATCATTTTTGGCGTAAATGAATGGCAAGAGCTTGGCGTTATTTTTCTTCTTCTGTACTTCGCCCCAATAGGCCTACGATTCTGCAAGACAGTTTTCAACTGCTTAAAAGTTTCTGAGTGAAGTTCGATGTCGTTATCCAGCTTACAAAGTCATATACATACAACAAATGATAGAATGTGAATGAAGTAAATGACTAACAAAAAAATAGTACAAAAAACAAAAACGCACAGATGGATGGGTTAAAAACTAGAAATATATTTCCAACCTCTAAAGTTATATTTCCTTTCTCCATATAATATTTCATCTTATCATAATGACGTTGCGACTGGGAGTGAAATAACGCCATGTAATAAAATCAATAAACCGATTTTCGGGAAACATTATAAGGTGCATAGCAACGTTGCGTACATAGTGACAAAATTATTACGTTTTTACGCCGGAAATGAGATTTAAAAAAAACATAATGTCATATGATAAATAGAATCTAACATTCATGCTCTTGTATTATTGAATTTATTGAACTCGTTGCGAAAAAGTGATCAAATGCTCGGCAAGCCTCGCATTCTATCTCTTTACCCCAACTTGTTTAATCAATTCAATAAAACATGAGTTACACATGTAAGATCCTCTTTTTTTACTAAATTTCCATACAATATTAAATACTACCACACCGTGTTTGTTATATTAATTGCCATGTATGTAAACCAGTATATTAATGTGTTTATGGTTTTTGTACTTCTATGTCCGGGAGCACCCGCAGGCTCAACTGGCAGTGGTTCCACCAGCCCTGTATTGGTTACAACAAAAAGCAGTATATTAAAGTGTTAGAAGATGACCTTACTATAATTAATATTCTGCTCGTTTCATCGAATAGAGCAGAATATTTGTCTAGTCAGCACTAGCATCAACAAAAGTTGTCCAGTATATTAATACTCAGTCATGCACGGACTGAGAATAAGCAAGGATTACATTAGCAAACGAAGCGTCGTGTAAAATCAGTTCTAAGGCGGCTTTACAAGCGTGATCAACACACAAAAAGCAAAAGACGTTGGCCTACATTTCTAGAGTAAGAAGATATCATGGCATTGGCCTAGAGTATTAACAGCAGACAGACGGAATAAACAAGTTGATTTCTACAGAATTAAAAAGATAAGTGACACTCAAAAATTCATTTTGTGAATTATAAGTTAGCGAAAGTGCGTCTGTCGCACCTGCAGATTATAGCTTAAAAGGTAAATGCGTTCAATGTGTAGAAGATGGCATGTTCAAAATTAGATGCTTGCGACAGAAATCTATACCATTATTCAATGATACATGAAGATGAAGAATTTAGCGTAAGGTACATTTTTATCGGAAACGCTTATAAGCGGAGAATGTTGTATAATATAGAGCAAATAAAACTAACGTAACACTCTGCATACACTATACCAGGGATAACACGATCATATTATCAAAATGTTCACGCATATAGACGTCAAGAGCAGCCTACAACGTTTCATCTGAAACGCTCAAAAGCGGAGAATGCTGTATAATATAGAGGATATCACGGTCAAATTTTCAAACATGTTCATGTATATAGACGTCAAGAGCGGGCTATACATTTTTATCTGAAATGCTCAATAGCGGAGGATATAATATAATATATAGCAAATAAAAATAACGCAACACACTACATACACATTGTGAAAGAATATACCAGGGATAAAACGATCATGGTTTCAAACATGTTCACGTATATAGAAGCCAAGAGCAGGCTATACAGCCTCATGAAAAGGGTGGCATTTCCTAGTTTTGCAAAGAGGATAAAATAATAATAGTAATAATATAATAAAATCGTGCAGTCAGCGATGGTATCAATCACAGTTTTACATCTAACGTTCTTACATTTCAGCTTCCAATATTTGGAACAAGGACAGGTTATTTGAACCCACATTGGCTAGAAGGTAGTTGACGATTGTTTACATCTGGAAGTTGCCAGTGATGAACAGGATCAGAAACACGCTTGAAAAGCTCATTCCGATTCGGCATTGGAAATTTGAATATCCATATTTCAAGAACAATGTAAAGGTAAGTACAGAAAGCAGTTTTTCTTCTTCTCATCAGATAGACATTTCAGATATAAAGCAATTTGTAAGATGTGAAGTTTGGCGCTATACGAAAGCTTATAGCACAGATCAGTTATAGGTCATGAGAGACGATAACGAAGGTTGGTGGATTGGCAGAGAGTAAGTACAGATGCATCCCAAATAAAAAGGCTGAAAAAAAGATATAAATAGAGGCATGGTCATATCAATACTTTATGTTGATTATAAGGGAGGATCACACTTTATCTAACTGCTGTATTGATCGCCATAAATACTGCTTCTTTTTGCCAGAGAGTGCTTATCTTTAAAAAAAAGATGGCAATTTCTGCCATTTAATGAGGTCTTGCAGTAATAAACAACCAAATACCATGCAAAACAAATAAGCAGAGATCAACTCGTTACTATCTTAGAAATGTATTCTTAAAAACGTAGCCTTATGCCATTAATACTGTATTGTAACAAATAACAAGGCAAAAAACATAGACTACTACTGGATCGCCATAACATAAGCGATAATTTGCATAAATCTAAGTTAAAAAAAAGTTGCAAGTTTACATGACAACGACTTAAAAATGATATTTCAAGTGCTAATTTGAAAATGGTGAGGCTTATATTAACCACATGGATAAAGCGCAGTCAAATGGAACTTTGAAAGGTCAGATGAAGGTAAGGAAGCATTTTACATACAGAGTTTATTACTTGAATTGACGAGCATTGATCAAACAATTTGGAAAGTTTTAACAGTGATGTTGTTATGGTGGTAAGCGGTCAAAGAATAGCTTCATTTATAAATGACTGTTTATGTGGAATCAAAGCTTTAACGCAGTATGTATTTAAAGTATGCTCATAGGCAGACATTATTCCTGATATTGATTTTTTTTTTATTCATTGAAATTTGGATTCCTTCTGTTTGAAGAAAATTATCAATGGAATCGTTGCTACATGTTAAATGATTCATGCATTTCTTCTACTTTGAAACGGGTAAGTTTATATATGCTGAAAGATGGAGAAAATTTAAAAGATAATCAAAGAAATGAGATTTCAATTAGAAACATAAAATTATCAGAGCGTAAGAGAAGAAATCGCTGCATCCACAGTAGAATATATGTTAGAGCCAATTAAGTTAAAGGTAAGCTTGTTTGAATATAAATGACTCATACAAACTTTGAAAAAGGGTCGGTTGTTTTTCAAAGTATAGTCGTTAAACAGCTAATGTCAGAGTATTGAAAGAGAATACTGCATTTGATTTTGAATTAGTCAAACGCAAAACAGTGATGCTTGTGATAGCCATATTGATATAGACAATGTTATGAGTAGCGAGACAAAATTCAAAATCAAATACACTTGCAGGTTTAATCGGTTTCCCCTGAAGTGGAAGTTCAGAGGTTATTTCCAAAGGTAAGAATAATTAACATAGGATTAGTTAATTTATGTGGGAAGAGAAAATTTTCCTCATAAGAGAGCTCTAAAAATCGGTAAGTTAATATGTCACATGTCATCTCCGCAGAAGTGGATACATGAAGTTTCCTGGAAGTGGAAAAAAGTATTTATCTAGTATAAGGTAATAATTGAGATTTCCCAGAAAGTGGAAACGAGTTCCCCGGAAGTCAAAAAAGGTATTAACCAAGTAGAAGGGTATTTCCAAAGGTAAGGGTATATATTTTAGGAGCAGTAGATTTGTATGGGGAAGAGCAAACATTCCCAATAAGAGAGCTCTAAAAAATCGGTTTGTGACTATGACTTATGTTATTTACTAAGAAGGAGAAACATGAAATCCCGGAAAGTGAAAAAGGTATTTATCTGGTATAAGGTAATAATTGAGATTCCCCAGGAAGTGGAAGCGAGTTACCCGGAAGTGGAAAAGGGTATTTACCTAGTAGAAGGTAAAAAATTGAGATTTCCAAGGAAGTGGAAACGAGTTCCCTGGAAGTGGAAAAGGGTATTTATCTGGTAGAAGGTAACAATTAAGATTTCCAAGAGTGGAAACAAGTTCCCCAGAGGTGAAAAAAGGGTTTTACCTGGTAGAAGGTAATAATCGAGATTTCCCAGGAAGTGAAAATGAGTTCCCCGAAGTTGAAAAAAGGTATTTACCTGGTAGAAGGAAGTAATTGAGATTTCCCAGGAAGTGGAATTCAGGATGAAAATGCAGACCAAAGGACTTTATTTTATAAAGGTGCAAAAGTCCCCTGCTGAGGATTGGTATGAGGAAATCAATGAACAAATGCAAAAAATTCCGATGAAAATAAAGGTTGAGCTTCAAACAACAAAGTATTTGGTGTTTAGTATGGTTTTGAAAGAGAAAATGTCCTCCGTATGAGCAAAGATGGAGGAGTTAATATGGTTGTATAGATGAGTATTTAAAAGATAAAATATTAAAAGTTCAAAGTTAATTACAACAACAAGAACATGCAGACAGTCATAAAAATTGTGAGTAGAAAAAGGGATTTTCAAAATATCGCCATGGTGGTAAATTACGTGAAAATATCAAAAATAAAATGTCATTAAAATGGATATTGTATATTTTAATCAGCTATACGTTTATTTAAGCCAGAAGAAGAAAATTAAATTGACTGATATATGGGATCACAAACAAATTTTTTATACCGTAGATACAAATAAGTTAATTCCAGATGGGTTACCAGTATAGACGTTGTCCGTTTATTAGGTCAGTATCAGAGTTAGCTAGAGGGGAACTGTGTAGTATCACCCATAGATTAATACATAGAGGATCTTACATGAGTGCTCATGTTTTATTGAATTTATTAAACGAGTTGGGGAAAAGAGATAAAATGCGAGGCTTGCCGAGCATTTTATCTGTTTTTCGCAACGAGTTTAATAAATTCAATAATACATGAGCACGAATGTTAGATTCTATTTATCATATGACAAATACTTTGAAATCTCATTTCTGGCGTAAAAACGTTATAATTTTGTCATTATGTACGCAACGTTGTTATGGACGTCATAACGTTTCCCGTAAATCGATAAACCACTAGTGGTTTACAGATTTTATTGCATGGCGTTATTTCACTCCCAGACGCGACGTCATATGATAATGTGTGCTATTGAAAAATGATAAGTATGGCAGTTTGTTATACTTTAAGGGTTTCAGACTGACCGTTATCATCTAGTTTTAATAGGTGATACCAGGTAGCAGATCAAAGGGGCGCTCTGCCTGGGAGAAACTTTCTTCCTTTTCAAGGTTTCTGAATGGTCGAGATTTCTTGTTAAAATCTCTTGTGCTCTGACTATAAGATAAACATTCTGGCATCTAATTGCTTGCAGCAAATTAACAATTTATGATACATGGCTTCAGAGGATTATTTCATTTCTACAGTAACTGCCAGAAGGTTAAGATTTGAGTAAAAATCATTTTTATGCAAGGAGACTATTGTCATAATTCCATCGTCTGCTGAAATGTTTTTGAAGCCTTGATCAAACAGTGTTGACCCAGATCAGACTGCTCTAACAGCAGCAGTCTAATCTAGATCCACATTGTGTACTTCCATGCTTTTATAAGTCAAAATGTTAGCAAATAATATTTTTGAAAGTCGTCTCGGTGGCGATGCTGCTCTTCACAGAACGTTTAAGGAGCTCATAAAACGTGTGAGTAACGCATATGTAAAGGACAAAGAACGGTTATGTGACGGACTTTGCCTTATGAGTAACATGTAAATATGTTCCGTATATGCAATGGACAAAATTTCTGTTGAACGATCACAGAACGTTTAAGGAGCGCATAAAACGTGTGAGTAACGCATATGTAATGGACAAAGAACAGTCATTTGACAGACTTTGCCGTATGAGTAACATGTAAATATGTTCCGTATATGCAATGGACAAAATTTCTGTTGAACGATCACAGAACGTTTAAGGAGCGCATAAAACGTGTGAGTAACGCATATGTAATGGACAAAGAACAGTCATTTGACAGACTTTGCCGTATGAGTAACATGTAAATATGTTCCGTATATGCAATGGACAAAATTTCTGTTGAACGATCACAGAACGCACTTGACCGGTCGGGTGACGGAGACAGTATATCTTTCGTCGGTTGAGTCAAAAATTTGGTTCATAACTTCATGATGCCACCCAAAGGAAAGTCAACTGAAAACGCTGCAAAGGGCAGAGGAAGAGGGCGTTAACACAGGGGCGGGGGAGGGTACTCTGATACTTTCATATAAACATAGGCTCGGGCCATTTTTAGGGGTTCAAATTTTGAATTTCAATATTTTTGCGGGGTTTTCAAAGCGATGAATTTTTGCTTTGGGGGTGGGGGTATGATGAAACTGGACTATTTTTGGGAGTTATTTCTAAACATTCAAGGGCTTTTTTTAAGGTCAAGATACAGAATTGGAATATTTTTTGGGGTTGCAAATTTTCAATTATTTTGGGGGTACATTGTATGCCTAATACTTCTGATATTTTTTTTGGATAAACAGTAGATGCTTGGTCCAGGTCTACGTAGCAAGAAAAATTGAGAGTATCCCCCCACCCCTGGGGCGAAAGAAGACTGAAAGGTCTCCATCTCCTCATCTCATACAAGAACGACTCTAACATGACAGACCATGTTTGCATTTCTGTTATGAGTCTCCTTTATTCTGAAAGATCATCTTATGTGAAGTTAAGAAGCGAAAGTAGGATGTGATATTGGGTGGTGGAAGGGGGTGAAGATGGAGTCGAATTTTGTTCCATAGATCTCATGAACCACCGTTTCACATCCGTTACTTGAACGTTATATGCGTTTCTTGTCCGTTTAACATGCAGTACTCGTCCCTTTTAACCGTTACATGTCCTGACTTTGACGATCCCACAATTCCTGTTGAATGGACATCGACAGATACATACAGGATGCCTAAAGGATGCCTGACGCACGAGAACGGGACAAACTGCATACAAACGCACAAAAAACGTTCATCCACCGGACATCTTTATCCGTAGTTGTTCTTTCGAACTTTTGAACATGTCCAAAACTTGCCAACGGATAAGACCGGACATCACCTGACTAGGAACGCATTCACCTCATGAGGAACTGACAAGAAACGCATGTGAACAGACACGAACTGACAGAGAATTTTACCATCTGTTACGCGTTCGTTTGCGCTATCCGGTAAGGTGTGAGAGTCACTTAAGGAATAATCCATCAGAATGAGAGAGGTAATTTATCACCAAATGCTTTCTTTTCTGTCACAGTTTTATGAAATAAAAGTATGTATTCCTGAACACACATTTTGACTGTAATCCCCACATTTGACACTGTACTGTAGCGAGAAAGCAGCATTACAGATTTTGAAGGAGTTGGCAGTAGTACTGCATAATCAACAATATGCTGTTACCCAAATGAACCAAATCTGCCCCTGGTAGTTTACTGTGTAACAGTAGGTACACAGGACTGGTGTCTGTGTGACCCTTAATTATTTCAGGAAATTGAAGTATCATACCAGGATGCTTAAATATATTGTCTGCATTCCACTTTATTTTATTCAAATGTTTCTGGCGATTTTGAAAGGTTTTTTTCTGTGGTACCGTATTTCTTGACTGATCAGCAGGGTAAAAGAAAGGTACCTTTAGAGAAAATATCTTGTTAAACATGCATTGTTCTGGTCTTTAACTTTGAAATCTGCTGATCCCATCCTCCATTATTTTTAATTAAATTTGCTCATGAAACAACTAAAATGAATCGTGGATTAAATCAGAAAGTAGACTGCCAATCTAAATTTTCATGGTCTACAAATGTGAGGGTGAGCTGTCATTTCCCCTGAAAACAGGGTTTTAATTGTTTAGATTAGTGGAGGTGAAAGTCCATAATAAACCTGCCACATGTAGCATTAATCTCATTTCATGGTACTATAATCTCCAATGATCTTCAGGGATTTAGCTTGAACTGGAAGAATCATGTCCCTACTGCCATGAATGGAACCTGTACGCCCCTTGGATCTGCAACCTGGTGATACATTTTGCAAAACAAACATGAATAAATAAGAAAATAAATAAAATATTAGATATAGAGGATCTTACATGAGTGCTCATATTTTAATTGAATTTATTAAATGAGTTGGGGAAAAGTGATAAAATGTGAGACTTGCCAAGCATTTTATCTCTTTTTCCCAACGAGTTTAATAAATTCAATGATACAAGAGCACGAATGTTAGATTCTATTTATCATATGACAAATACTTTGAAATCTCATTTCTGGCGTAAAAACGTTGTAATTTTGTCATTAAGTACGCAACGTTGTTATGGACGTTATTACGTTTTCCGTAAATCTATAAACCACTAGTGGTTTATCGATTTTATTGCATGGCGTTATTTCACTTCCAGACGCGACGTCATATGATAAACAATCATTTTAATCAGACGCAGTATTATATGCAAATGGGCATGAAAACAATGATATTTTTGGAAATAAATTTTAGACTTCAACATGATTGCAATGAAAATAAGAAAACGATGTCTTGACAATATGGCTATTTGTATATTGCTATATGTTTTTATTTGTTGCAGGTATTGGCTCAATCAGAGACATACAGCATCATCGTTTTTTGACTAAGCTATTTATAAGGGCATATCTCAACACATTGTGTCCTGAGCAAGCAGAACTACAGATATGTACACGTAGACCACGTGTTACATGAACTATTAATTCTATTGTGAGGTAAACTGTTATGGTAACACCAAAGCTTAATCTAAACGCCAGTGTTGCAAGCAAAGTAGCAAACATGTTCATATTTCATGATATATGGCATATTTATGCAGCATGGTTCGCTGGAAGTCACCTAATAGTAAAATATGTACGCTGAAGATTCTGTAGTCAAAATGTTAAAAATTACAGATGTTATGTCTATGTTAGGCATTGTGATGTGACGTAACTTAAAAGCGTAATTAGAATCTATACAAAATTTTGTCACTCTCCAACATTTGTATTTTCTAAGCGCGCCAACATGCAAATTGTTTGTTTGTTTTTTTTGTTAGAAGTTAAGAATAGACTTAAAATTCTGCTCGTTTTATCCAATAGAGCAGAATTACACAAAGTTTTAGCAAAACAAAAAAGAAAAAGTTTGGTGTTATGTGGGCTGGACTGCAGGTACTTCGGCAGGGTCGGCAGGGTTAAGTAAGCTGTGTAACTGGTAGGACTTTTACAAGCATTTCTTAATTCGATCTCATCAAGGTCTACAACATCCTTCCATGTCACTCTGCTCATTTGCCTACATTAAAGCGCACCAACATGCAAACTGTGTTTGTTTTCTTTGTTAAAAGTCAAGAATAGACAGTGTTAGGAGATGACCTAAATAAGCTCTAGCTTTGGTTCAAATCCTTTTCATAAAGTTTGTAATTTTTGTATTTGTATGTATCTATTTAAGAAATAAATGTGATTAAACCAAACAGGAAATACAATGTATCTTTAAAAATATAGTCGGCGTAGGTTAATGTATGCAATCACCTGGACTTTTTCCCATAGCTCGATATCATCATTGTAAAAAGGTATGATCATTTATATTCACCATAGCATAGAAATGCTACACCATTAACCATGCTTCTGGGGTTATATGGATATATATATAACTCCTTACATACGCAAGTATGAAAGTATGCACAAGAGCTTGACGTTGCTGTTTTGTCTATACTTGTATACTCTGTTGGAACAAAAGGGAAGGACAGTCACTCTGCTGCTTCACCAATTGTTTCTGGGTGAATTGCAGCGTTATTATTCAGGTTACAAAGTCGTGCGCATACCCTTTGAATAAACAATTGCATGCTCTATCCTTCGCCCTATATCAGAAGTTGCCTCGGAAAATGATAATACCTTATACTTATCAGAACACCTGTAAGTGATCTCACCAGAAGGTGCATATGATGTGATAATACCTTATACTTAGCAGAACACGTGTGAGTGGTCTCACCAGTAGGTGCATATGATGCGATAATACCTTGTATTTAGACAGACAGACAGACAGACATAACTTTTTTCTCTTTGTTGAATTAACAACATAAAAGGTATTACACATTTGACAAAGTTCTAATATTGTTAACGAGGGTGGCAGCATTTAGGTTAGTCAAGTAGTAGAGACCTTGCTAGTGTCATGTTTGTACAATATATGATAAGTGTCAGAGGGAGAACGTACTTCCATAAAGTCATTTTTCCCTCAAATTAATGCTCTCTAGACGAATTGGTTGATACACTCATAATACTTGCAAGGTTAAACTGCTCAGTCACAAGATGAATAACAATCTGGATATTGTTATTTAAGTTTTTAAGATTTGTGTCCCTTGTCATTTTTTCAGATTAATGCTCTTCATAAAAAGATGAATAACGATCTGAATATTGTTAGTTAAGTTTGTGAGATTTGTGTCCAGGCCTTGTCATATTTCATAATCGTGAGCAATGTGGACCAGTCAGGCACCACGCCCAACCAAGATCCGCATCGGCCACAAACATGTATGCATACAAGAGGAATGCTTGATATCTGAAAATGAGAACTATATCATAGAAGAACACATGTTAGTGATCTCACCAGAAAGTGCCCCGGATGCAAAAATACCTTATGCTAATATTAATACTCCATCCACTATAGTTCACCCAATATCTAATGGCTGTGTTTACATTTTCTTGTTTATTAACATCGAAATCAAAACATTTGGGTGGCATATTCAGAAATTAGGTGTGGTTTTGATAACTTTGTTGTCAGCATGAAAAGCTCAGTAGGTAGGGTCGCCGCCAGGAGAAATTTCATTCTTTTTCATTGTGCGCAGCTTAAAATCTCATCAATGCTTTGTGTTTCTTTTTTTGTCATTTATATTGTATTATGTTTTCTTATGTATGCTTTAATCATGTTTGGACATATACAAAGTGTCCCTTAAATGGGACATTAGCAAACACGAAAATGCATATACGAGATGCCATGGAATGCATAAACTCAATAGGGTATGGACTGCTTGCTGCCATTTAAGTGATATTCAGCAGCCAAAATGATTTGTAATTGATTATAAATTATATTCAAACAATTGTACCAATAAATAAAATATAAATAAAATTGTAAAAAAGGTACGGTGATGTGGTTCAAACTCCATGAAACTCGCAACCTCCATGACAGTGTATAAACGATTCATCCACCATGCTAAGAATTGATATGTATGTGTATTTAACATTTTAAATATAATGAAATACATGTATAGTTCTAAAAATAGTGAGTTAGAAATAACTCTGTTATTGGTAAATATTATTGTAAATACAGAATGTCAACAAAGACAGCAAAACGCTGTAGGACTCTACACAATCTCGACGTATAAGGTTGATCTGCGACATGAGATTTCCAACAATGTGGTATGTGCAACCAGCAAAGCCTCAGATCGGCCTGCGCATACGCGCAGTCTGATCAGAGCCTTTGCTAGTCGCTTGAATATTCTATGATTGTTGAGCTACTGATTGAACACCATTTGGAGTTTCTAAGCTTAAAAGGAGGCTGTACAGGCTCGCCTGAGTCTACATTTGTAAAAATACCACATTGTTGAAAATCACGTGTCACGTCTCAATTATTGTTGATACCACCTTATTATTTATTCTACTTACTGAGAAAGGCACCCTATTTGAGCATAGCGAAATACACTCTATTTAGCTCATATAGAGGCTTCCTGAAAACGGCTTACCTTGAGACAGCAGATCAGAGAGAATGGCAGAGTGATAACGAGTAGAATGACAGACAATACCATCAGGACATAGCCACAGCAGCCAATCTCTCCGGTTGCCTGAATTTTATCACCGCCTTCTGAAATGAGAGAACGAAACCATGTATTATTTTAACCTTAATGCGCCAATCACAACAAAAGTCGTCTGCTTTTCTCGTCTGCTGAAATGTTTAAGAAACCTCTATGGCAAACAGTGTGGACCCAGATCAGACTGCTCCTATAGGAGCAGTCTGTTCTGTGTCCAAGCTGTTTGCTTCTATACTTAATTCGTCAGTAATGTTAGGCAATTATTTGCAGCAGACGACTTCAGCAGACGACATTTTCAGATGCATTTTTTCTTGGCGCTTTAAGTGTTAACATGCCACAAGATAAGAGTGTATGATGTCAAAATAACGTCGTATCGACGTCGATGTGACGTCATGACGTCGCATCGACGTTGATACGATGTTGTTTTAAGGTTGTGTGCCTGCTGGAATGCCTCAAAATATGAGTGCATCATTAAAAAGTATTTTACTTATTCTTATTCTTACTTATTCTCAATCAAAACATATACTGCTGGCTCTCAAAATAATCATCTCAATGTGCACAATAGTTATAAAAATTTATTTTCAAAAGACCGAGTTTTTAAAGCGAAATTTCATGTCATAGCTATACGTTAAAATGAAATGTTTATTAAAGTAATAAATCACATGTGGTATACGTGTTAAGCATATGAATCTACTATTAAAGAGACTAAGTCTGCAACTATGAACATTTTTCGAAAAAATCTATTTTCTTTTTAAATCATTTGTAAAAGTAGAATTAAGTTATGTTTTCACAATAAATCATTTCAGCATTGCTGAAAACTGCTTGGAAAAGTGAATTATCTTATGAAAACAGGTGTTTTTCTCTTGTTGGTAATTATTTGTGTCCCTCCAATAATTAAAGACAGTTAATATTTAGCATAAATGCTGTTGTTTTGATACTGATAATTTGTTAAGATTTACGAAATTGGTCAAATATATACCTGAATTTTAGTTTTTTGCTGTGTTCTTGAAAAATAGAAACATTATTTCTAAATTAAAAAATCAAAAGTTACATACTATGCAGCTTTAAACACGGAGTTTCACAAGTGAGACCATAATATATTTTGTACTAAAATTAAGTTCTCAGCAGATCTTACAGTTAAGCCCCGTTCTCACTGTCCCGGTTTAAGGTGCCGGTTCACCCCGGTTTGATGATCCGGGATAAACCGTGATGAACCGTGTCACAACCGTGGTGGCACCGTGGACAACCTTGGAGATCCGGGATGAACCGTGTTTAACCGGCTCATGTCCCCGGTTGTTTTAAAATGTTTAAAACAACCGGGACTCACCGGGAGTAACCGGGAAGGCTGTCAAATACCGTGATAAACCGGGAAGACGCCGGGAGCAACCGTGTCTCCACCGGGACGGCGTCGGGGCGATACCGGCGTAATCCGGGAACATCCGTGTCTCCACCGTGATAAACCGTGTGGTTCCACTGCCTATATATATGTAATAAAATGCAAAATAAAAATGAAAAGTCACTCCTGCTGCACCTAAAATGAAAGTGGATTCATCCAAATGATAAGGATGGGAAAGTCCATTCGTCACAAGTTGGTTAAATTGTCAGCAGTATAAATGTGCTCATTTACAATGCTAAATATGAATAAATGCACTTATAATTACTGACGAGTCAAGCATATATGAGCCACGACATGAGATCTCCAACAATGTGGTAGTTGCCATTAGCAAAGCCTCAGATCAGCCTGCGCCTAGGCACAGTCTGATCAGAGCCTTTGCTTGTCGCTTGATTATTCTATAACTTTTAAGCTACTGACCGAACAACTTTACAGCTTAATTGGGGACTGCACAGGCTTGTCTGAGTCTACACTTCTCAAAATATCACATTGTTGGAAATCACATGCCCGGCTCAAAGTGTTTATATATTTTTACGAAAAAGCAAGACATTACAATGTATCCTTAAAGTTAAGGAGTACTTATGTTAAGTATTGAATTTCCAGGATGCGAAAAATAACGTTTCCAAACTGATTAAAACCAAAATACGAGGGACATCCAATAAAGAATGAGACTTTTTCTATAGCGCACTGAATTTACATGCTAGGCTTGTGAAATCTTGTTCAAAGCTAGTACATCCTTTTGGCTGTTCACATGAACCATATTCGACGTACAATGTATCCTTAAAGTTAAGGAGTACTTATGTTAAGTATTGAATTTCCAGGATGCGAAAATAACGTTTCCAAACTGATTAAAACCAAAATACGAGGGTCATCCAATAAAGAATGAGACTTTTTCTATAGCGCACTGAATTTACATGCTAGGCTTGTGAAATCTTGTTCAAAGCTAGTACATCCTTTTGGCTGTTCACATGAACCATATTCGGCGTGTTACGTAGTTTCAACTGTTGTTGCTAGGCAACATTAGAAGACTAGGTAAACATCCGTGGCCAGCTCAGTATAAATGGTCACCATGGCAACAGATTCTGATCTATAGTTTATTTTTCTACTCTTACTTAAATATGCTCATGCACTCAGTCTATAAACACTAGGGTAAAGTTATGTTCTGGAGTTTTGAGCTGTTACCATGGAAACAAAGTTTAAAAAATCAAGATTTCAAGAACTATCTGGTATTTTTCGCTGACCTTGTGACTTTAAAAGTTAATATCAAATTGTTGAAGGCAATTAAAGTGAACAGGGTTCTAGTCATGTATACTTAATTACAATCAGCTGCACATAACCATACATTTTGTATGATATCCTTCTCTAATATAGTTACCATAGCAACGCAAAGTAGTGTGTTTATGAAAAATCGAGTAAACTGGTTGCTAGGCAACCAAAATAAAGGATATGCATATTTGGTTCTTCTTTTATAGCATTTTATGTAACACTAAGATTGTTCAGCAGTATAAATGATATCAATAGGTTAAATTATATTAATGTTCGAAAATAAAAGACTTTGAAAGACTGTGGGTATGCAAAAAATAATATAAACGTGGCCACGCGTCTTCAAGCCCTTCCACAAAACACCCTGTTACTATGGCAACTGATCAATCACAAATAAATTTTTTCTATTTCGGAATTGCTAAGATGCCATACTATTATTATGGTGAATTTTAACTAAATGCAAACACAGGGTTTCATACTATGAAAAAAGTCTCATTCTTTATTGGATGACCCTCGTAGTTTTATTTTTTCTGTAGATCACAATGATATCTTTGACCTTGAGTACTGCATCGGTCTTGGCAATTTATTAAGCATTTAATGTACATGTTGAAGTATCAAGACTTAAATTAAGTCTTCCTTAACTTTAAGGAGGCATTGTAATTCTGGGCCCAGATCAACAACATTTAAACCTCGTCGTAAGAAAACAGGTCTGCTTCTGCTTATTTGTCATGCAACTGAAGGCAATTTTGCTTTCGCTACACAGATCATGATTCCTCTAGTAACTCGTATATGGATGTGCAGTCCAATTTGTGTCATAACTAGTATGCGATAGAGACAGAAGAAAACTGATGTTACTCCACGTTTTTATCCTGGTTTTATAGTGTAGAGTAGCACCGGGACGCAACCGTGGCCCTACCGGCATGTAACCGTGGCGCAACCGGCAGTTACCGGGACATCACCGTAAACAACCTGGGTAACACCGGGGTGTACCGGCACGAACCGTGGCTCCACCGTGCTGCACCGTAAGTGCTCCGTGGTGAACCGGGGCTCAACCGGCGTCTTGCTTTCTCGAGAACCGGGGCTATACCGGGGTAACGTCGGCACAGTGAGAACGCAATTTATTTTTTATGAAATGTGTCCCGGTGCATCACGGTATACCGGCTGTCCTGCATCGGGATGAACCGTGGCTACACCGGCACAGTGAGAATGGGGCTTTATCAAAAATTATAACGGTTTGGGGATTTAACTTAAAAGTTATTGTCAAATACGGTTTGCGAGAATATACTCATGCTATAGCCACACACAGTTTATGGCAGTGACGTAAGGTTAATCCCCAAACTGTTTTCACTTTCAATAACTGTAAGAGATCTACTGGTAACTTTTAGTAACAAATATAATATGACCTAACTGACGAAATATATTTGTTTAAAGCTGCATACTCTGTAACTATGAACATTTTTCGAAAAAGAAATATTTTCTTTTTAAATCATTTGTAAAAGTAGAATAAAGTTATGTTGTCACAATAAATCTAATTTCTGCAGCTGAAAACTGCATGGAAAAGTGAATAATCTTATAAAAACAGGTGTTTTTTCTCTTGTTTGTAATTATTTGCGTCCCTCCAATAATTCTAGACAGTTAATTTTAACATAAATGCTGTTGTTTTGGCACTAATAATTCGTTAATTATTACGAAAGAGGTAAAATGTGTACCTGAATTTTAGTATTTTACTGTGTTCTTGAAAAAAAGAAACATTTTTTCTAAAATTAAAAGATCAAAAGTTACAGACTATGCAGCTTTAATCATAACAGTACGTATTTATTTGTAGGGATTTATTGGACGATGATGTTAGGATACGGTCATGCTAAACAGAATTAAGGGCATGTTTTGTTGTTCGGTAATGCATGGAACCTAAAATCTCCTTTATTGTGACCCTGATGAAGCCGCTATACCAGGTATGACACAAAGCCAGGTAAAGTCAAATCACTGGAATAAATAAAGGTATCCTATCTTACAGTGAATTGCTACAGCTTCAAATTAAACTAATGCACCAAATATGACATCCTGCTGTCAAATGGAAGTAATGTAACAAACCCGCCAGCCATTTGTCAAATATTCAAAACTTGAACACACTGGTAAATGTATACGTCGATTTGCTGGTATTTACGCGTATTGCCGGTACTTCGTACACCGGAAGTGGTAGATATTGGTGTTAATACTATACAGAAAAACATTGCATATGCCTAAAGGACTATAGAATTGGATCATTTTTAAGTATTTGGCATGCAATGGGCGATTTATGTAAGCATTTAGGAATAGATTCGAGTACCGATCTGGATGATCGGTACTCGAATCT
Source organism: Loripinus fragilis (assembly GCA_964019695.1). Taxonomy (NCBI): domain Eukaryota; kingdom Metazoa; phylum Mollusca; class Bivalvia; order Lucinida; family Lucinidae; genus Loripinus; species Loripinus fragilis. Next base: position 88,929,627 of record OZ026515.1, read on the forward strand.
TTTCCTAAATGCTTACATAAATCGCCATGCACATACTGAATACTTAAAAATGATTGAAGTCTATAGTCCTTTAGACATATGCAATGTTTTTCTGTATAGTATTAACACAACTATCTACCACTTTCGGTCTATGAAGTACCGGCAATACGCTTAAATACCACCAAATCGACGGATACATTTACCAGTGTGTTAAAAGGACCTCTGACACTTTGCTAGGGTATCTGCCTATTTTCAGATACTTCCAAAAACTTCCCTATGCATAAGATGTCACTGGTATCCTTTTGAATAGGACGCTTGATGCATTAGGATCAAATTAAGGCTAAAATTAGACAGACAGATCCCTACAACAAAACAGATGCTACCAAAAGGGACAGGGGTTGCAAAATTTGACTTCACCAAAGCATTTAGAAATCAACTATTTTTACATGTAAGGGTGTTTTATCATCAATATTACAAATCACAGTGAAAGTATTTTAAAGACCAAAGTTCTGAGCATTGTAATGATTATTTTTGTCGTTGTATTTTCAATCTGATTTGTTAAGAAAATATTTTGAAGTGCAACTGTAGTCCACATTCAACCTTGATGGCAACATATTACCTGGTACAATATTTTGCAGCAATTTACTATAACAATTCATCCATGCGTAAAGTACATCTAGTCGAGGGCCCTGTAGTTTATGTGTATTGGATAGATACAGTATATGTGCAAAATAATCTACCAACTGAATTTATTAAAAGGACAATTTTCATAATCTAAAGAAAAATATGCTAAAACTGTAATATTTCATGACTAATGGTTTACGAAAAGGAAGCTTACTTGTACTATTTATTTCATTATACTTGAAAAAAAATGATTTTCAAGAGAGCACACAAAAAAATCTTAATGCTAAAGTTCTGGCTCGCCCAGACGTAACATTTTGGGCTGTGGGATATCATCCCCCCCCCGAGTCCCAACTAGCTTTTCACATATATTATGTAAAATATGAGAACACACTTACGTGCAATAGGATAAGTTGGGACTCGGGCGGAGGGTTGATGATGTTTTAAAAATACTTTTCTATTTCATATATGTATAATACAAAAAGTGACCATTTTAGCCCCCAAAAAGCCGTACATTTATGGAAATAGGAAATCAAATGCAAAATCATAAAATAGAGACCAACAGCGAGCTTATATATGAAGATGGTAGCATTTGATCGACTTTAATTTTTATCAAACGATAAACTGTGATTCCCATTACCACCGTCGGAGGTCCTTGAAAAGCTCATAAAAAACTGTGCAGATTATTTTAAGATTTAATAAAATGCTATGCATTTAATTGCAAGGGAAATACTTTTAAAATGACAAAATGTTTATCCTTTAAAGCTGCATAGTCTGTAAATTCTTATATTCTAATTTTGGAAATAAAGTTTCTATTTTCAAGAATAGAGTAAAAATGCTCAAATTCAGGTAAACATTTTACCATTTTCATAAAATTTAACAAATTATATCAATCAAAACAACAGCATTTATGTTAAAAATAAACTGTCTAGAAATATTGGAGGGACGTAAATAATTCCTAACAAGAGAAAAATCACCTGTTTTTATTAGATAATTTACTGTTCTATGCAGCTTTCAGCTGTACTGAACGTATTTATTGTGAAAACATAACTTAATTCTATTTTTACAAATGATTTAAAAAGAAAATATTTTTTTAGAAAAATGTTCATAGTTACAGATCTAGTCTCTTTAATTTCTTGCATGTTGTAAATACTGTTAATGGGATTGATGACTATTTGTGGATTATGAAAAATCAACAATAATTTCTTTGTGCATGTGCTTTGCGTATTTCTCGCTGTTTGGTGTACATTTTTTTATTTTAGTCACTAGCTATGTCTTCAAGCATGAGGCAAAATTGCTGCAACATGAAATATTAGTCAGAGAACCGCCATATAGGCTTAGTTAGACCCAAGTGTTACTTACAACAAAGGCTTGTGAAAAAATAATAAGACCTCGCCCACCCTATTGCAAGGCACTTGAGGGAAGAGAGAAACGCGTAGAGAACGAGTTAACAAGCACTTAATGTTCTGCGTTTTCAGCAGAACAATGGGCCCTTTCGTCCCTAAACGTATTAATAAACTGCTAGAAATCGTTGTAGAATGCAGCATAAAAACGCAGATGTTTTGTAGGAAAAGGCAATGCAGCTATAAAATAAAAATAACAGTAGTATGGGTCCCTCTAAATCGCAAATGACGTCACAAAATCCAAATTCAAATAAGGGCATCGAATCAAAGCTGACCGCCATCCAACTAAGGCCCTGATCAATGCGACCTCTCGACCTATGATAAGCCAGTGACGCGGTTTGGTTACACCTCGTAGGGTAAGTCAACACCCTAGAATACCAGAAGGTAGCGTTCTCCTCCCCCCCTCTAATTCCCCTTTTCATCCATTTCAACTCTTTCTTCTCCTTCTCCTTCTGCCCTACACCCTTCCTTCTTATCTATAATAGTCGACCGCCTCGATAGCTCAGTCTATAGAGCATCCGCTTTCAGAGCGGGAGGTCATGGGTTCAACTTCTGTGGCCGTACCATACCAAAGATGTTCGAGCCTTACTGGCATCACTACGTTGTGGTCCTTGAGCAAGACACATTTATCCTAGCTCAGTACTGGTTCAGCCCAGGAAGACCCGTCCCTGTTTCACTGAAAGATTGTTGATGGGACATAAAAGAATAAAATCAAACTTACAAATATATTGTTATGTCGCAGAATAGCTCAGACAGGTTTTACTGTACGTATCAAAATGTCATGAACTGGTTCAAATAAAGTGTTATCAAGTATTGTTTTAATTTCAGATTACAGCCAGCATATGGCTTGAAGAGGAAGCGACTGAAGAAAACAATTAAATGAACAAGTCAAAAAAGTTAAGCAATCAAACGTAGGTAAAGCAAGCAGCTCAACACACTGCAGATATGAAGTGTAACTATGCGACAAAGTTGAAAGTTGGTGACAGCCGAACTTCCACTGATTTCGGTGTAAGTTTTGCTATGTTCTGTTCAACTGTATTGGTCCAGAAATAACTCCAACAATAAAATGTAGAAAACCAAAGAACAACCCATATAAATGAGCAAACAAACATAGGAAAAATAAGCAGCGCACAACGACACTGCAGAAATCAAGTTTAACTCTACGACAAAGTTGGTGACAGCCGAACTTCCACTGATTTTGGTGTAAGCTTTGCTATGTTCTGTTCGGCTGTATAGGTCCAGAAATAACTACCATAATTACATGTAGGATACACAAGAACAACCCATATAAATGAGCAAACAAGCATAGGCAAAATAAGCAGCGCACAACGACACTGCAGAAATGAAGTGTAACTCTACGACAAAGTTGGTGACAGTCGAACTTCCACTGATTTTGGTGTAACTTTGCTATGTTCTGTTCAGCTGTATTGGTTCAGAAATAACTACAAAATACGAGAAATGATTCAAAAGTTCTGGTCGTTGCCTTGTAGCTTTGTCCAGAGACATTTTTGAGAGGCATATAATGCAGCATTCAAAAGATTTAGTGTTTACCTTTATAATGATGCTAATAGTTTCTCGCTGTACTGTTTTGATTAATAATTACAGCACGTTATATATGGTCCACTCCATACCACTGGCCTTTCTCATATTATAGAATTATGATAATATTTGAATCTGACTCTTTCAAGCCCAGCATTTTTAAAACTGCAAAATAAAACTTAAACCCTCCAGTAAAATATTTTACTGACCGTTCCAAGGCGGTACTTCTTTTGTGGATCTTTAATGTTTTTGTTCTGTCTTGTGTTTGCTATGTCTTTGTGCGCGTCTGTTTATATGTGCTTTGTGGTCACCTGCTGGGAAAGGGCTGACCTCTTGGCTCTCGTTTGTGGTGTCTACTGTGAGTTTGTCACTTTCCCAGTGGTATCCTGGGTCAGGTGTGGTACTTTATTGTAATGATTCCTGATATTTGCACCCTTACTTACTTTTATTGTCTTTTCACTTTTGTTACTTGTAACGTCCATTCAAATGTCAGAATAGCGACAGGTTATGTCGATTCAATATTTAAAGCTCAACGCGGAGTTCTTATGACGTCATTGAAATTGACAACTACGTCATTTCGAATCCATTGCAGAATTTTCATTTCCGAGAATATTCTATTTTTGTCTATAAATTTGGATTAAAAACATGCCGAACAAAATATCGACAAAATATTTAAGACCAATACTATTTTGATTACAAATATCTCAATCTTAATTGGAATATTGTGAAAAGTTCTATTTTTTACCGAAAAAAAGGATTGGTTTTAAATAAGGATTTTCAAAATTGTTTTTGGTTTCAGATGGATGCTTTGTGCTCAATTTAATCCCATATTGCACCATTTTACGATATAGTGCACCTTTGGACAATTAATTGGTTTTATATTTAGATATACACATACAAATTTGTGTACCTCCGAATATTGACCTAATTTGTGGACTCATTTTAATTTTCTTATGTTGGTTACTATCAGTCTCCGGCGATACCAATACTTCATAATTGCTTCAGACAAAAGTCAGTTCAGCTTCGTTTGCCTAAAACAAATTTTACCTTTAATACAGCTGTTGTTACGGCAGTAAGGGCTGGTCAAAACTTCAAGTGGTCCAAAATTTGATTATAGCTGACAGTTGCATAACCATATATTCAAGAGCCTAGAAAACTCAAATCATATAGAAAGTTCGCCATATCTTCAGAACATATTGGCTTACGGATCAACATTGAGCAGCCATAAAATCGAAATGCTAAGACTGCTCTTGTCTAAATTATGACGTCTCCAACATGCACAGTCTGCTTGATAGGTCAGTGCATTGAGGGCATGGCTGTTTTGAGATATATCTCCAGTCACTCGTTCAAGCCACATCAAATATGTCAGAGCAGTGTATAGGCAAAGAATATGTTATTATTTGGTTACATTTTCAGACATATTGCACTGCTGGTTTCAGAGATATCACACCAGGATCAGAACTTTAAGATCATCCCTCGTAACAGGTAGAATACACAAGACCAAGCCATAAATAAGCAAAAAAACATGGGCAAAATAAGCAGATCTACGACACTGCAGAAAAGAAGTGTCACTCTACAACAAAGTTTGTGACAGATCAACTTCCACTGATTTTGATGTAACCTTTGCTATGTTCTGTTCAACTGTATTGGTTCAGAAATAACTACAATAATAACAGGTAGAATACACAAGAAAAAGCTATATAAATGAGCAAACAAACATAGACAAAACAAGCAGCTCAACGACACTGCAGAAATGAAGTGTAACTCTAAGACAAAGTTGATGACAGCCAAACTTCCACTAATTTTGGTGTAACCTTTGCTATGTTATGTTCAACTGTATTGGTTCAGAAATAACTACACTAATAACAGGTAGAATACACAAGAACAAGCTATATAAATGAGCAAAAAAAAAACATAGGCATTTAGCAAGCAGCGAGATTATCAATGTACACTGTAAAAAGTAAGTGTAACTCTACACCAATGTTGGTGACAGCTGATTTTCCACTAATTTTGGTGTAACCTTTAACAGCTTTTAAATGCGCCCAGGCATGTAATTTCCAACAATGTGGCATTTTGAAATGAATCGACTCAGACGAGCCTGTGCAGCCTCCTTTTAAACTTAGAAATTCCAAATAATGTTTAATTAGTAGTTTAACACTCATATAATACTCAAGTGACTATCAAAGGCTCTGATCAGACTGCGCGTATGCGCAGGCTGATCTGAGGCTTTGCTGGTCGCACATACCTCATTGGTGGAAATCTCATGCCATGGCTCAAATGTATGTTCTTTTCGACTGGAATGGTCTTGAGAATAACTGCAACAATAACATGTAATAGAGGATCTTACATGAGTGCTCCTCTTGTTGCAGATATAGAGGATCTTACATGAGTGCTCCTCTTGTTGCAGATATAGAGGATCTAACATTCGCGATCTTGTTTTATTGAATTTATTAAACGAATTGGGGAAAAGAGATAAAATGCGAGGCTTGCCGAGCATTTTATCTCGTTTTCGCAACGAGTTTAACAAATTCAATAAAACATGAGCACGACTGTTAGATTCTATTTATCATATGACATCAAGATAACTTTGAAATCTCATTTCTGCTTTAATTTTGTCATTATGTACGTAACCTTGTTATGAACGTCATGATGTTTCCCGAAATCTGTAAACCACTAGTGGTGTATCGATTTTATTGCATGCGGTTATTTCACTCCAAGACGCGATGTTATATGATAAAAATGTTTTTGGTCTAATAATGAATATATGTTGTTATTATATACCTATAACTGATACGACTTAATAAACTGTCTGTTTTCTGGCCATCTGATACAGAAAGCCGGATCAAGGAACTTAGGTTTTCTGAATCCATGCTTTTGCGGCGACGATACGTAAAGTAAGTTGCAAGCAAAGAACCAGAGAGGGAAAACATATTGACGTGACGTCAAGAAACGTAACGTTATGGCAAACGTTTCCGCAATTACTTCGGGATTAAAGACCAAAAAGGCTTTAAAATCAGAAAGAATGTCAGAAAAGAGGAATATAATAAACATATTATCCTAATAGTAACTTGATCTGGCGCACAGTATCACGTCTCGTGGATGAGGCCATACCATTGGATCACCCTAGACGCTACGCGTCTCGGGTGATCCGACGGTATGACCTGATACAGTACGCCAGATCAAGTTACTATTATGATAATGTGTATAACTCAAATGGTCTAGGAGAGCGAGTTAAAATTAACTCCAAAATGGGTGACAGCTCCGCTACCAACTATATATATGTAAACGAAAACCTAATCCTTACAGTGTACAAACTAATTAGGTACACTTTAATCAGCACAGCATCATGAATGTGCAGACTACATGTGTTTGGTTCTACCAAAATTATCAGAAAAAAAGCATTTTCTAAGATAGGCGCTTACGTATCGGTTCTCTGTTCTGTCTTATCCGACCAGAAGCCGTTCTATATGAGGCTTGTATAGGGGTTCTAGGGATACAGGATATTTGCCATTTTACTTACAGGGATATAGGACACTTTCCATTTTACTTCCAGGGATATGGGATACTATGTTCAATTTCAGTGATACTGCTATGTTTCCTCCAAAATATACAAATACAGAGTAGAAATACCAATAACATTCAATAAAACAACTTCAAGTTTTCCACTAAGGAGGAAAAGCTTTATTTACAAGACATGGAAAGTTTATCTCGACCGGGACCTTTAGACAGAGTATAACTTGCATTGCGAATGCACTTATTATATATAAGCCAAAGAAGTTGAAGGAGGTGGAGGTGACTGCATACTGTATATTGGAGTCTATTCGATCAAACTTCCTTATCCATTGCTTGATTTTTCTTAGACCTGTGTGGTGTTTTGTGTTGAGCCCTTAACTGTTTTTGGTGTGGTTATTGTCCTTTTTAGTTGAGTCGGTTGCTTTAGTTTAATTGTGTTATGGTTGTCTGTGTTTTGTGTCTTTTCCTCACGTTTCCGATGATGATCAACGGTCTCTGATTCTGGCAAGGTCATGGTCACACCCTCCTTTTGATTTCCATATCACTGTGTAGGTGTGCAACATATTCAGTGAATACTATATATAAGTACAAGGACAAGGTCAAAGGCTAATATCACAAGGAAAATTTATTCTGAAATCGTTTTAAGGGCATAATCCTTCTCTTGATTATCGCATCACTAGGCACACGTGTCCAACATAACAAGTCTGTATGGTCAAGGTCACAGGCGAAATATAACAATTCTTTAAACATTCATAACCATCTACCTAGTATCATATCACTCGAAAAAAGTGTCCACCATGACAAGACGATCTGTCACATACGTTCAAGGCTGAGGTCACAGGCCACTTTGCTGTTGAAAACTTGTTGCCAGAGCATTATTTGCAAACCCTTGACCAATTCACTTAGCACGAATGTCCACAATAACAAGACAATGTGCTATATAAAAGATCTAAGGTAATTTGTCTAAAATGAAAGTCACAGCCATGTTCAAACTGAGAATGTATGTACCATGCATAACTAATACGCAGCCAGGACATGGTTAGTAGGAATTGTATAAGGATACCACTAATACGCCTTGAGCTGGTTATAGACCCCCTCCCCCAGGGGGAATGTTGTAGACCATGATTTCCTGATACTACATTATATAAGCCACAAAATGGAAATATGTAAGCCCTCTGAGCATGGCAGCATTAACGTGTAAGTAATACAACAGGTATAAAAGCTTTAGGTCTCATGAATTGTTTTCAAGTTTTTACTATCACATGTCTGTGGAAGCCAAAGACCCCTGATGTGTGGCCAGTATGAACCCAAGAGAAATAGTTGACAGGGCTTATGGAAGGGACTACTTAATCTTGCTATAAACTGATTATCTTCTTATAAGCTGTGGGCCACAAGGTTTCAAAGAAGAATTTTAAAAGTCTTTTTCCAATTATATGCATATGGAAGCTAATGATCCTTGGGGCATGACCAATATAGTCCCCAGGGGCATGGTTGGCAGGATTTATGAAGAGCGTAACTAGATATTGCTAGACATTAATCATTTAAACTGTGGGCCTCACTAAGCAATAACTTATTTCCATTTGAAGTTTATTGAATAGACGTTGCCAATTTGGACTACAGGGACATGATTTGGCAGGATTTATGTATGGGACCACTAAACATTACTACAAAGTAAATGTGTAAGCTGTTTTTATTTGGCTTTCTGTAGTGGTTTCGTCGGGATAGTCAGTTAAACTAATTCACACTTTTCCTGGTCAAGCTTGACGAATGGGTTAGCCAGTACTTTGTGCACATACCTTTTGCTTGTAACTGGCACAACCCTTCAGGCCTAAAATAAAATTTTATTTGTTCCCCTTACCCGACCGACCCTGAAAAAAGCCCCTACTCAAAAAAATTTATTTCAATTTTCAGTCAAGAATTTTTTTTTTTAATTTTATTGCAAAATTTCAGAATTGTCCAATGTAAACATTGTTATCTTAGCAGATTGTTTGTGTACTGAATTTTATTGCCTATAGTAGGACTATGCAGTAAAACTTGCCTAAAACGGCCACTCAAAGATACACAACAAAGGTCGTTTAGACAAATGAGCGCTAAATGCAGGTCGAAGGTATTGCAGAATGCTCCCTGGGAGCATTCTGCAATACTTTTGACCTGCATTATGTGATAATTGGTCTTGATAAAACAAACATTTTTTTGTCTTTTGTTGAGTGGCCTCTTAAGACAGGTTTAACTGTATAAAATTGAGTTTAATGGGTATCCAATTTGAGAAGTTAAAAAAAAAATTCCGACCGACCGACCCATACCGGTAAAACAGGGTCGGGTAAGGGGAAACACAAATATTTTAAGGTCGGCCTCATGAATCATCAGAAGGAGAATGACGGTAGAAAATATTTCATGATCAAACTCAACGAAAGTATGGGACCAGGCCAGGATCAAACTCATGGCTTCTGGATCTACAATCAGACTCGCTCGGGGCCCAGTAATACATGTATAAGCTGTAAGCACCAAGGTTAGAGAGATGTTTAAAGTTGTCTCAATGAAATGTCTATAGGAGCTATTGAAAAGGACTTATTGGCACGATTTATGTTGGAGACAACAAGATCTTCCTACATGCTAAATATGTGAGTTGTTTGCCATCGTGGCATATCTTTTAAAGATTTCCCATCACAAGTCTATGGAAGTTTTATGTTGACTTGGCAACCATATGCCCAATACAATCAGGCATAAAACTTATGTAGCCTTTCCCATTATACGCATGTAATTTGATCACAATAGGACGACTGACATTAGAAACATACTTCTTCAAAATTTAAATGGATGACGAAGACGACGATGACAATACATACGAAAGAGGCCAGACCATAACCATTCTAAAGCCTCGCTTGAGCCTTCGAATCATATGGGGCTTATAACTGTAAGGATGATATACTGCAACTGGGAGAATACATTTTGAGGCGAAAGAAATGATGACCAAAAAGGTTCAATGTTTAACGTCTGTTTTGCTAACTTGAAGATGTAGATGGAAAAGCTTAGTCGATGAAATAGAACACTCAATAGCAATAAGTTTGCGAAAATTTATTGAACACAAACCATTACACGAATTATGTACTCGACAAAATGTTCCTTGACTCTTAGGTCTATTTTGTGTTGGTAATTTCAGGGATATTTTGTTTACTTCCAGGGATATAGGGTATTTAGGAAATTTAATTAAGGGGATATTTTCCAATTTTCTTGATTTGATTTTGTTTGATTTGTTTCTTTACGTCCCATCAACAATCTTTCAGTTATATAGGGACGGTTCTTCCTGGGTTGAACCAGTACTAAGCTAGGATAAATGTGTCTTGCTTAAGGACCACAGTGCAGTGACGCCGGTGAGGCTCGAACCCGCGGCCCTTCGGTCTCGAGTCAAGCACTCTACCACTGAGCCACTGCGCTCCCCCAATTTTCTTGAAGGGATATGGGATACTTTCCTGTTTACTTCCAGGGATATAGGATACTGGTACCCCCCTATACAAGCCTCCTATATGCAGTACGCACTACGTACCTCTGGTTTACCGGGCGCCGTTAATGACGCAATACAATCTTAACTTTCTGCTTGTTGAATAATGGGGGCTGCGCCCCTACACCCCTTTTTCCTTTTCGTGTTAGGGCTATTTAATCATTTGTAGGCCATGTTGTTACGCTCTTTTCAAATATGGTAGAAACCCTAAATCAACAAATAGAATAGAATGCTACCGGCAAACCAGAGACTACCCAAAGCATTTTCTAAGATAGGCGCTTACGTATCGGTTCACTGTTCTGTCTTATCCGACCAGAAGCCGTTCTATATGCAGTACCTACCAAGATAAAGATAACAACTTCGTATTGCGTATGCATGTATGTACGCTTGTAAACACAGACGCGTGTGTGCGCACGCACGCACGCACGCAAGCACACACACACCCAAATACCCCCTCCCCCCCCCACACACACACATTTTTATGCACCTATTAAGGATGGCCGGAGCCCTTTAGGTATAACTAGAGGGTCCTGAGGCCCTGGGTTGCTCACCGGAGTCCTGTCTCATTAGGAAAGAAATCTATTTTTAGCAAATATTTGGTAAAGGTCATTAAGCAAAATGTGTGTGTGTGTGTGTGTGTGTGTGTGTGTGTGTGTGTGTGTGTGTATTTTTTTAGAATTTGGGCCAGTTGTTCAGAGGGAGGTGTCTAGGCCACTGGCTAGGTATGGTTTACCTCTTCCCAGGGGGGGATTTCATAGACCATATTTTCTTATAGCACAGTGTCTTGCAAGGATTTTGCAACATGTTAGCAGAAAGCCGTAAGTCTTAAGCAACAATTAAACTTAACAAAATAGAGCTGATTGAAGATAATACCGATTTACTCTTGTTATTTTGGACTAAGGTCATTCTCTCATTTGTTCAGAAATTTGGTCGAATGCTGGAAACTTCCAAGTGAGCTTATGAAAATCTGAGCACTGTGACATATCCTTTTATTTCATAAATTGACAGTCCATGCATAAAACACACCGTATGCAAAGTCTTAGGCAAATTTCAGTGTGGGAAGTATTTAGTAGCATATATCATTAAAGAATTCAACAGTGAAGATGGAGTCATGTACCGGGCAAATTTCACGGCGACATCGTCATCTTTTTGTTCAGGCTGAGTGTTTTATTTGTAAAAAGGGAGGGGTGTAAAAAAGCAAACAATGAGCAAACAATGAAAATCCTGGTGACTAATATCTCAATCTGGACTGTGTATCATAAAACATGTCTGTGTTTTATGTTTTGTTTTGCATATAATCAAGTGGACTTTAGCCTATAGATTTTATCATGGAAGCAAACACTCTGAACCCTGATCAGACTGCTCCGAAGGAGCAGTCTGATCCAGTCCATAGCAGTGATTCATTTACAATTTTGGGCTTATGGGTCCTGGGACTCGCTACATCCAATATCAATGAGTCCCCACTGCAAACTAATGAGTCCCAAACACTATTTTAATGACAAGTCTGCCAAACTATTGCATCCCGGGACTCGCTGGGACTCGCCGAAATAAAAACTTATGCGCAAAAGATGCAGGATGCGCAGGTAACAAAATCACTGCCATAGTGTGTTCAATATAGACTACATGTACCTAAGACCATAAGCAGACAAGCGAGCAGATGACAAAGTCGTGACTGGCAGGGTATTAGAGAGTTTGCTTTACATGTGAGCCGTGACACGTGGTTTCCAACAGATGTGTTATTTTGACATGTGTAGACTCAGACGAGCCTGCACAGCCTCCTTTTAGGTCAGGTGTAGAAACTCCAAAAGATGTTCAGGCAGTAGCAAGCAAAGGCTCTGATCAGACAGCGCATATAGGCTGATCTGAGGCTTTGATGGTCGCACATACCACATTGATGGAAATCTCATGCACTGGCTCCTGTAATAATCGCATTGGTTTGTTGATGCAATATATTTGTCGGTGTTATCAAACAATTATTAGTGTGTAAACGTAGTGTGTAAAATTTTTGCCTGTGGGAACGGATTCTCATAATTAAAGCCCCGTTCTCACTGTCCCGGTTTAAGGTGCCAGTTCACCCCGGTTTGATGATCCGGGATGAACCGTGATGAACCGTGTCACAACCGTGGCGGCACCGTGGACAACCTTGGAGATCCGGGATGAACCGTGTTGAACCGTGTTAAACCGGCTCATGTCCCCGGTTGTTTTAAAATGTTTAAAACAACCGGGACTCACCGGGAGTAACCGCGAAGGCTGTCAAATACCGTGATAAACCGGGAAGACGCCGGGAGCAACCGTGTTTCCACCGGGACGGCGTCGGGGCGATACCGGCGTAATCCGGGAACATCCGTGTCTCCACCGTGATAAACCGCGTGGTTCCACTGCCTATGTATATGTAATAAAATGCAAAATAAAAATGAAAAGTCACTCCTGCTGCACCTAAAATGAAATTAGATTCATCCAAATGATAAGGATGGGAAAGTCCATTCGTCACAAGTTGGTTAAATTGTCAGCAGTATAAATGTGCTCATTTACAAAGCTAAATATGAATAATGCACTTATAATTACTGAAGAGTCAAGCATATATGAGCCACGACATGAGATCTCCAACAATGTGGTAGTTGCCATTAACAAAGCCTCAGACCAGCCTGCGCCTAGGCGCAGTCTGATCAGAGCCTTTGCTTGTCGCTTGATTATTCTATGACTGTTAAGCTACTGACCGAACAACTTTACAGCTTAATTGGGGACTGCACAGGCTTGTCTGAGTCTACACTTCTCAAAATATCACATTGTTGGAAATCACATGCCCCGCTCAAAGTGTTTATATATTTTTACGAAAAAGCAAGACAATCTGGGCCTAGAATTACAATGTATCCTTAAAGTTAAGGAGTACTTAAGTTAAGTATTGAATTTCCAGGATGCGAAAAATAACGTTTCCAAACTGATTAAAACCAAAATAGTTTCATTTTTTCTGTAGATCACAATGATATCTTTGACCATGAGTACTGCATCGGTCTTGGCAATTTATTAAGCATTTAATGTACATGTTGAAGTATCAAGACTTAAATTAAGTCTTCCTTAACTTTAAGGAGGCATTGTAATTCTGGGCCCAGATCAACAACATTTAAACCTCGTCGTAAGAAAACAGGTCTGCTTCTGCTTTTTTGTCATGCAACTGAGCTGCGAGGTTACTAGGCAATTTTGCTTTCGCTACTCAGATCATGATTCCTCTAGTAACTCGTATATGGATGTGCAGTCCAATTTGTGTCATAACTGTTATGCGATAGAGACAGAAGAAAACTGATGTTACTCCACGTTTTTATCCTGGTTTTATAGTGTAGAGTAGCACCGGGACGCAACCGTGGCCCTACCGGCATGTAACCGTGGCGCAACCGGCAGTTACCGGGACATCACCGTAAACAACCTGGGTAACACCGGGGTATACCGGCACGAACCGTGGCTCCACCGTGCTGCACCGTAAGTGCTCCGTGGTGAACCGGGGCTCAACCGGCGTCTTGCTTTCTCGAGAACCGGGGCTATACCGGGGTAACGTCGGCACAGTGAGAACGCAATTTATTTTTTATATAATGTGTCCCGGTGCATCACGGTATACCGGCTGTCCTGCATCGGGATGAACCGTGGCTACACCGGCACAGTGAGAATGGGGCTTAAGGTACAGAAAAATAAGTTTTTGGGAGCATAAAAATACAAAAACTATCCATAAAACTATGTGTATTGATTATGATATTCATAAATGCAGTAGTAAGGCCTAAATGAAATATATGTGTGGTTCCTGTTGCATACCAACAAAATTTAGGGTAAGTAGGTAGGGAAATTATTAAATTTTGTTATAACATTTGACAAAGAAAATAGTGACAAAATCTGAAAAAGTGCCCATTTTAGGTATTTTTTCTCCAAAGACCATTTTAATGTTTAGGGTAGGGTTAAAAAAATTAGGGTAGGTAGGCAACAGGAACCACACATACATTTCATTTAGGCCCAATGCATAGGAACAGTTTTAAAGCAAAAATTTCAACGTAATATTTCCATTATTTCCTTACCCATCAGTGTAAACAAGTGTTTTGGGTGCTCAAAAGAATCCTCTCATTGAGACGATACTTTTGAGTACCCATAGCATATGTTTTGGTTGAGAAATAAGAAAAAATAATTTTCAGTTACACACTCTTACTTGGGAGCCTATTATCGAGATGGTATTTTGAGCACACAACATAATCTGGGCTGTCACGTAGATTTTGTTACATACATGTAGTGCATATGCACAAGAGACTCATTTTAACACATGCGTTGACCATGAAGTATCCTGTGGGGCTATAGGCTCACATTTTTTGTCTGAATCCTCCTCAACATCCATGTCATCGCTTGTTCTGATGAGTGTGTGCATTTGTCAACATTTGTACAGTCTCAGCTCGGCAATATACTAAGTACCCAAATCCCCCCATTAGCTGGCCCAGTCAGGTTTTGGTTAAGAAATGACAGGCCTTTAGTTAAGAGTGAGTACCAGAAATATAATTTTCTTATTTCTCAACCAAAACATATGTTGTGGGTACTCAAAGGACCGTCTCAATGAGACGGTTCTTTTGAGCACCCAAAACATATGCTAAAAATTATTGGTAAGAAAATATTTACATTTTTTCGCTGAAAATTGTTGTTTATCTAAACCTATGAATGAGAAACAAAATCACCAATGATTATAGGTATGGCAGTGTCATTTGAGTATTTATGGTCACTTTGGTCTCTGAGGTACGTGTATCAGTTTTATTCAAGAAAACTGATTTAATAAAACTTATTTCCAGCTAACTGCATCATCCATTTTGGAACTTTCACAAAGTCGGGAATCCATCCTGCCAGCCAACCCCACTTCGGTGAAAACCTGACAATGGTATTCACTTGCCTAATATGCATAGGTTTACGTCCGTCTACATCAACAAAGCCATACTCGGCACCGAGATCCATTGAGATATGCACCCTGGCCGTTTTCTTCATAATGTTAGAGTCTTTAGCAAGATTAGCAACACATTTTCCAATATATTCCGGTGACTCGCCATTCAAGATGTAATTCATAAAGAGTTTATCTTTTTCACTTTTGGGTTCATGCTGTCTTGCCTCAATCATCCTATGAAGGTTTTCAGTATGTACCCCTCCTGTCCACAGACTAAGACAAGCTACGTTATGTTTACTTAGTTCAATCCCGCAGTCAACCGCCATCCTGTCCACACCTTCTTTTCCAACTCCATAAGCAACACCCATCATGTAAAACAATCCCCCACCTGAGGAAACATTCACTATAAGTCCATTCTTTCTTGGTACCATTAACCTTGCAGCCAGAGTTGTACAAATATAATGGTTACGTAACCCAACGTGGTTAACCGTATCCCAATGTGACGTATTCAACTCCCAGAATTTCTTGCTGGATGCCTCGCCTAAAGCTTGTACAGCGGAGAATGCGTTATTCACAAGAACGTCAAGCTTGCCTTCCTGCTCTCGGTTTATTTTGTCAAACAGTCGTTCAACCTCCTCGTCCTTTGAGTGATCACACTGAACTGGGATACAAACTCCACCACGAACTTCCACTGCAGCTGCTGTCTCCAGAAGCGCACCGTCGGCTTCCTTTCCTTTCCGAGAATCAAGGGTTCTGCCAGTTATGTAGACCGTGGCCCCAGATTCGCCTAGCTGTAGGGCTATTCCTTTTCCCAAACCGCGCGAGGCTCCTGTTACAAGGCATATTTTCCCAGCAAGTGCCATATTATCATTATCCATTCACTTTTTAGACATCGGGTAAATAAGAAGGATAACTCCCGACAAATTAAAGGCATATGAGTGTAACAGCAAACTTCAGCATGTGTTAGGCTACAGCTGCGCTCATTGATTTTCGATTATCGCACTGTGTCATCAGTCTACCGTTACTTTGGTCTCTTAGCAAAATATAGGGGTAAAATGTATTAAACTGTCTTAACCCATACAGTGTCCCAGTTCAAGATGACATAATTTGTAAGTGCACGTGTTTTGGCCCAAGCAAGAGAACCAAATGACTGGGTACACGCCAATGTGGCTTACATTGTTAAGAAGGGAGAACGGTACAATCCCACAAGTTATAAGCCTGTTTCTCTGACCTATGTATATTGTAAAACCTCGCAACGTTTCCTTGTGAGTAATATCATGCAACATTTTACTGAGCACAAGATTCTAGTCTAGTCTCGCCATGGCTCTATGCGACACCCACCGTGTTAAATTTATTCATGGTATGTACTTGAAACTTGAATAGAGGTCACAGGCAAACCCACCTTAATTTTATGGGATTTGTCAAGGCCTCGTCGAGAAACAAATGTTCCTCTCAGTGAGGCTGTGTGCAGAACCCATAAACTGGGTCTGGAGACTCAAGGTCAAGGTCACACTTCAAGTTAATGGGAGTTTTTTTGCGGATCAAAAACATTATGCTTAAATTGATAGTTATCAAATTAGTTCATAAATATGCCATATCTCTAAATCCAGAGTACCTCAAATTCATTTCGAATAAGCGAGTATTTCGAATAATTTAATTTCGATATTTTCAAGGTTTTGCTGTACATGGTGAAAATATAAATAAATTTTCTCCCAAACCACTAGATCTCAGTAGACTCTTGATATTTGGTATGTAGTGGTCCTCTTCTAAATTTGTTCAAGTAATGGCCATGGGCCTGAAAATAACCCCATCCCAGGATCACTAGGGGTATGTTCAGTTTCTGATAGATACCTGTTAAAATATTAAACGAACACCATGTGAGTGACCGATAGTGACTTTAATGGAAAACTGAAAAGTCACTTTGGGCATTTAATAGCTCATACTATCCAAAGCATAGTCACCAGATTTGCGCAGATTACACGTTACTGATTATATTTCAACAACCTTCAGTTTACGAGTTAATACCATCCGAGTGTTTTCTATGTTTCTGAAGAATAAATGTTGTTGTCATCAATGTTACTTAATGTCATCCCTGTGTTGCAGCACGTTTTGTAATAATGTAATAATTGCTACATTTTGATTTTTTATTTCATTTTGCGTTGCGAATGTCGACGCACAATGTAATAATCTAGATTTTTTATTTCATTTTGCGTCAATCATGTGCAGTAGGTTCAAAATGTAATAATTGTTACATTATGCGTTGATAGTAGGCATACTTTTTCTAATACATTTTGCGTAAATGGATCAGATCGGTTTCAAATGATAAACACTTTGTTTCATGCTTTGATAGATGGCATAATTATTCAATTGTTTTCATTTTCGATGAACTGTTAATTTTTTTTTTTCTTTTTTTTTTATCAATATTGCCGTTGGATTTCGCGTGTTTGTTATCCACCGACGAAGTCAGAGGGATATATTTTTGCGTCGTCCGTGCATCCGTCCGTCCACTCCGTCCGTCCGCACTTTTGTCCGTCCGGAACCATATCTCAGTACTTATTTGTCATATTAGAATCATTCTTTGTACAAATGATATGTACCATGTACTCTCGATATCCTATAAGTTTCGTCAAAACCGACCCTTAAGCACTTGAGTTATGGCCCTTGTTTTAGTAAAGGCATTTATAATGCAAAACCTATATCAGCTATTTTGTATGATGATCTTCACATTTCACCAAAGCTATTATATCTAACACTTTCTCGATATAGACCATAAAAGCTCAGTGCATGTGGCTTAGAATGGCAGTGTCCAAATTGTACCCCACCCCCTTTGACCCCACCTTAGGGGTCAAAGGTCAAATACTTAAATTTCGTAATAACTAAGGCAGTTGTCAATATTTTTGCTGAAATTTTGCACGCAGGCAGAGCAGCAAAACTTATGAAACATTAGGGATTTTAGTTTGAATGCCTGGGCCCGATCCCCTAGGGTGTACTTAGTGGGTGGGACCGAGGCCAAAATGAATCTTTTTTCGGAATATGGTTATGTTGCATATTAATTTAAGCTGACCATGGTAGCAATTATTTTGCCTTCAGATAAACCCTTGACCCTGGGATTTGGTCAAAAGGTCAAACCATGTCTTTTTCTGAAAGTAGTCATGTTGCATATCAAATTAAAGGGAATTGAGCACCATGAAAGTAAATATGCTGTCATAACACACACCCTCGACCCCATGGGGTGGGGTCAAAAGGTCTTTTTTTTTTCTTTTCTGAAAGTGATCATGTTGCATATCAAATTAAAGTGGAAGCATTGTAGACCTACATGCAAGGTAACATTTTGAATTTACACACACCCTTGACCCCTGGGGTTGGGTTTAACGGTCAGTTATTGAAATTGTGTAGATGTAGGTATACTTATTAATTAAACAAAGCACTAAAACATACTAAAAAGGCGGTTGTTATGATCTGAATGATACCGAAGGTGAACTTCAGGTTAAGATAATTGAGATTTATATTTTGTGATGTACATCGTACATGCTTTTCTAAAATAACCCTTCGTCGGTGGATATAGATTCGTCGAATTTTTATTGTTAATTCTGTTGGCTAGAACTTTGAAAAAAGCAGATGAGGAACATATTAATAGAAACCCTGCCTGGATGCATGTACACGCAGTCGGATCAAAGGTTCAGATCAGTCTGCGCATCATCAATGTCTTAATTAACCAAAATTTGCTCGATGCAACGATTCCTTAAATGTAAAGACCTAAAATGGCAATTGTTCAGTGCAGCCTGGTTTGCGAACTGCCCATTCGGTGTCTACCGAAGACGCTTTGTCAAGTGATATCTGCATTATTTGTTAACAATACGTTTATGATTTTTTTATGTCAGAAGCAATAACCCCCTTTCTGCTAAAAAGGCACATGGGTTGAGTTGGAATTAATGATGGCCAGTAGTATTCTTTATTTTTATTATGAAACTGTCGCTCGTAGGTGCTAACCGCGCTTAACGCAAGCGCTTCCAGCGATATGTAAACTGTTTTATTATCATTGACCGTGCCCGATCTTGACTTGGACTTTTTACAGTTATAATGACGGTGTGCCGCGGCCCCAGCGCACAAGGCATATAAAGCGCTCACGACACACCCAGGTTAAATTATGCACCCACTGTGGCTTTAATAGAGGAATTCTGACAGTGTCCCGTCATTATCCTACAAATATTTGTATTAAGTAAAAGTGTAGGGCATTATTAGTTTGAATTTTGGAAATGTTCTAAAACAGGGTCCAATCATGTAGGGATCGACGTGACAATTTCGTCTGCATAGTGTCACCGAAATTGTCATGTCGATCCCGATCCAATGGGTCTTTAACCTAAATACTAACATATGTTTTCAAATAGTACACATTTAGGTAAATCTACAACTGCAAACGTATTTCACACCTTATTCAAGTGCAAATGTTGAACGTTTGTGGTGCTGTCACATATTAACGGATAATGGTTACGGACGCCGAACGGACAGAAAAAATGCAACATTTATCCGGTGTTCATCCAGTGATGAAAGTCGTCTCGATGGTGATGAGGGTCTTCGCGGAGCGTGTGAGGAGCTCATAAAACGCATGAGTAACGCATATTTAACGGACAAGTAGCGGACAAAGAATGGTCAACTAAAGGACTTTGCCGTATGAGAAACGGATGTATAACGGACAAAGTGAATATATACCGTATATTCAACGGACAAAACGTTCGTTCAACGTTCACAGAACGCACTCGATCAGTCAGGTGACGGATGGTATAACTTTCCTCAGTTGAGTCAAAAATATGGTTCATAACTTCATGATGCCACCCAAAGGAAAGTCATCAATAACGCTGCAGAGGGCAGGGGAAGAGGGCGTAAGTCCATGGGGCTGGGGGAGGGTACTCTGATACTTTCAGATATACGTAGGCATGGGCCATTTTTAGGGGTTCAAATTTTGAATTTTTGGGGGGAGGGGGGTTCAGAAAGATGATTTTTTTTTTTGGGGGGGGGATATGATGACACTGTGGGCATTTTGGGGGGGGTCATCGCAAAACTGGACTATTTTTGGGAGTTATTTCTAAATTTAAGGTTTAGATACAGAATTGGCATATTTTTTGGGGGTTGCTAACTTTCAATTATTTTGGGGTATGTCTGATACTTCTGATACTATTTTTGGAGTGGGGGAATGCTTGGTCCAAGTCTACGTAGCAAGAAAAATTGAGAGTACCCCCCCCCCCTTCCCGGGGGCATAAGAAGACTCCATCACTTCCTCCTCTCATTCAAGGCCGACTCCCACACGACAGTCCACGGTTTTGTGTTTCTGTTATGAATCTCCTTTATTCTGAAACATCCTCTTATGTGAAGTTAAGATACAAAATGAGTTATAAGTATGTGATATTGGGCGGTGGTGGTGGTGGGGGTGGGGGAGGTGATGCAGTCGAATCTTGTTCCATAGAAATATAAACGTCATTGTTTTTATCTCAAGAACCACCTTTTCGCATCCATCCGTTATTTGAACATTATATGCGTTTCTTTTCCATCTAACATGCGGTACTCGTCTGTTTTAACCGTTACATGTCCAGAAGTTGACCGTTCTACAACTCAGGTCGAACATGCCCAAAACTTGCCAACTAATAAGACCGGACAAAACGGATATTACCTGACACAGAACGCATTCATGAGGAACTGACAAGAATTGCATGTGGCCGGACACGAACGGGCAGAGAATTTTACTGTCCGTTACGTGTCCGTTAGCGCTATCACTTTACTGTGGGGAGCGCAGTGGCTCAGTGGTATAGTGCATGGCTCAAGACCGAAGGGCCGTCGGTTCGAGCCTCACCGGCGTCACTGCGTTGTGGTCCTTGAGCAAGACACATTTATCGTAGCTTAGTACTTGTTCAACCCAGAAAAACCCGTCCCTATATAACTGAAAGATTGTTGATGGGACGTAAAGAATCAAATCAAACAAACAAACAAAATCACTTTACTGTCATGTAAACTTCCACAAAACGTTTTGAGGCGTGGCTGTAACACGGATGTATACATCCGTGGCTGTAACGGTAAAATACACTGAATGAATCGAGGGTCATTACTTAGAGGTCGTGGTAGAAGTTTTTTTATATATATATACTTAGGGAATAAAGAAACGCAAAAAAACACTGCGAGTCATTGTAAGCATACAATATGCAAGTTTTAAGTGCAAATGATATTTATCCATAGGAGCAGTTTGTGACCGTCAAATTACAGAAGGTTCAACGTAATTATCGATTACGTAATCATTTAGGTATGCGCGTAACCAGCCTGACCCCCGTAGTAAACTGCTAAAACAGGGTCAATAAAAGCAAAGTTTGGATCAACTATCGGTTTATTGTTTTAAAAAGTCCTGGTATAGATTGCGGATCAAGGAAATGGTCAAATGGCGACGTTTCAGTAGGATTCTGAAACGGCTTAACGTCATTAACGTCAGCTCTGAATACTGCGTAAAACGCGTAAACTTTCTTTTCTGTTTGAGATTTATTCATTACAAGGACGTTTTGTTCCAGAATTATGACTTTGCCATCCGAAATGCTTAGGGGTGCCTAGTTTGTGTAATCTGTAACTCCAACAGTATTCATTCTTTTATAATCAAACTTTTCAAAATGATTGTTCACACATTGAAGATTTGCACCTACCATTTTTGTGCACATTTATTTTTTTTTTTTTAATTTTTTTGACGGGTGGTGAACATAGACATTGTTTCTTCCCAAAATGCTTCCGGGGTGCCTAGTTAGTGTAATCTGAAACTCCACGAGTAATCGTTCCTTTATATTCAAACTTTCCATAATGATTCTTCACACATTGAAGATGTATACACATTTCAGGAATATTTTTATTCATTTTTGGGAGTCTTGAACTTAGACATTTTTCGTTAGAAATGCTTAAATGGCTTCTGGTTTGTGTAATATGTATCTCAAGCAGTTTCTTTTCCTTTAGATTCAAACTTAAGCAAACTATAAAAACAGTATATTTACTAAATATTATTACATTATTTCATTTTGCGTTGTCCTAGCATAACGCGTTATGAAATAATGTAATAATTTTAACAAGAAGGAACAAATAACTGATTGATTTTTTCTTACAGCAATTTTTACAATGGTTTATTCACGCTCAAAACGCCCTTATTACTTTAAATATGAGCTTAAATAATGAGAAATAAATCCCATGAACAGAATTGATTAAGTGTTATATTTATATAGTATACAGCCATCTAATGCAAATATACTTTAAAACCTCACACGCTTTATTTCATATTACTACATTATTTCATTTTTCGAATTCATAGCAAAACGCATTATGAAAAAATGTAATAATTTTGAAAAGTATGAAAAATGATTGAATTTTTATCTGACAGCAATTCATAAAGTGGTTTATTCACGTACACAACGCCTATCAAAATATGTCTGTAAATGAATCCCATGAACATAATTTATATTGTGTTATATTTGAACAATATTCAGCCCTCTCACGTTAAGCAAACTATATAAACAGTATATTTTCTTCATATTATTACATTACTTCATTTTGCCTTGTCCTAGCATAACGCATTATGAAATAATGTAATAATTTAAACAAGAAGGAACAACTGATTGATTTTTTCTTACAGCAAGTTTTACAATTTTTTATTCACGTACAAAACACCTTTTTAAATTAAATATGTCTGTAAATGAATCCCGTGAACATAATTTATATTGTGTTATATTTGAATAGTATTCAGCCATCTCACGTTAAGCATACTTTAAAAACAGTATATTTACTTCATATTATTACATTATTTCATTTTGCGTTGTCCTAGCATAATGCCTTATGAAATAATGTAATAATTTTAACAAGAAGGAACAACTCATTGATTTTTTCTTACAGCAATTTTTACAATGGTTTATTCACGTTCAAAAAGCCCTTATTACTTTAATTAATGAGCTTAAATAATGAGAAATAAATCCCATGAACAGAATTGATATAGTGTTATTTTTACAAAGCATACAGGCATCTAAAGTACACAGCCATCTAATGCAAATATACTTTAAAAACCCACAAGCTTTATTTCATATTACTACATTATTTCATTTTGCAGTTTCATAGCAAAACGCATTATGAAATAATGTAATAATTTTGAAAGATGTAAAAAATGATTGATTTTTTTTTCTGACAGCAATTCATAAAATGCTTTATTCACGTACGAAACGCCTATTTGAATATGTCTGTAAATGTATCCCATGAACATAATTAATATTGTGTTATATTTGAATAATATTCAGCTATCTCAAGTTAAGCATACTATAAAAACAGTATATTTACTTCATATTAATACATTATTTCATTTTGCGTTGTCCTAGCATAACGCGTTATGAAATAATGTAATAATTTTAACAAGAAGGAACAACTGACTGATTTTTTCTAACAGCAATTTTGACAATGGTTTATTCACGTTCAAAACGCCCTTATTACTTTAAATATGAGCTTAAATAATAAGAAATAAATCCCATGAACAGAATTGATATAGTGTTATATTTACATAGTATACAGCCATCAAATGCAAATATACTTTAAAACCCCACACGCTTTATTTCATATTACTACATGATTTCATTTTGCGGTTTCATAGCAAAATGCATTATGAAATAAAGTAATAAATTTGAAAAGTATGAAAAATGATTGAACTTTTTTCTGACAGCAAATCATAAAGAGGTTTATTCATGTACACAACGCCTATTTAAATATGTCTGTAAATAAATCCCGTGAGCATAATTTATATTGTGCTGTATTTGAATAGTTTTCAGCCATCTCACGTTAAGCATACTATAAAAACAGTATATTTACTTCACATTATTACATTATTTCATTTTGCGTTGTCCTAGCATTACACGTTATGAAATAATGCAATAATTTAAACAAGAAGGAACAACTGATTGATTTTTTCTTACAGCAATTTTTACAATGGTTTATTCACGTACAAAACACCTTTTTAAATATGTCTGTAAATGAATCCCGTGAACGTGATTAATATTGTGCTATATTTGAATAGTATTCAGCCATCTCACGTTAAGAATAATTTAAAACAGTATATTTACTTCATATTATTACATTATTACATTTTGCGTTGTCCTAGCACAACACGTTATGAAAGAATGTAATAATTTTAACAAGAAGGGAAAAATGATTGATTTTTGCTTACAGCAATTTTTACAATGGTTTATTCACGTTCAAAACGCCCTTATTACTTTAAATGTGCTGTTACATGATGAGAAATTAATTCCATGAATAGAATTGATATAGTGTTATATTTACATAGTATACAGTCATCTAATGCAAATATACTTTAAAAACCCACAAGCTTTATTTCATATTACTACATGATTTCATTTTGCGGTTTCATAGCAAAACGCATTATGAAATGATGTAATAATTTTGAAAAATGTGAAAAATGATTGATTTTTTTTCTGACAGCAATTCATAAAATGGTTTATTCACGTACAAAACGCCTATTTGAATATGTCTCTAAATGAATCCAGTAAAAATAATTTATATTGTGTTATATTTGAATAGTAATCAGCCATCTCACGTTAAGCAAACAATATAAAACAGTATATTTACTTCATATTATTACATTATTTCATTTTGCATTGTCCTAGCATAACGCCTTATGTAATAATGTAATAATATTTAAAAAGAAGTAACAACTGATTGATTTTTTCTTACAGCAATTTTTACAATGGTTTATTCACGTTCAAAACGTCCTTATTACTTTAAATATGAGCTTAAATAATGAGAAATAAATCCTATGAACAGAATTGATATAGTGTTATATTTATACAGTATACAGCCATCTAATGCAAATATACTTTAAAACCCCATACGCTTTACTTCATATTACTACATTATTTCATTTTGCGGTTTCATAGCAAAACGCATTATGAAATAATGTAATAATTTTGAAAAGTATGAAAAATGATTGAATTTTTTTCTGACAGCAATTCATAAAGAGGTTTATTCACGTACACAACGCCTATCTAAATATGTCAGTAAATGAATCCCGTGAACATAATTTATATTGTGTTATATTTGAATAGTATTCAGCCATCTCTAGATAAGCAAACTATATAAACAGTATATTTTCTTCATATTATTACATTATTTCATTCTGTGTTGTTCTAGCATAACGCATTATGAAATAATGTAATAATTTTAACAAGAAGGAACAACTGATTGATTTTTTCTTACAGCAATTTTTACAATGTTTTATTCACGAACAAAACACCTTTTTAAATATGTCTGTAAATGAATCCTGTGAACATAATTTATATTGTGTTATATTTGAATAGTATTCAGCCATCTCACGTTAAGCATACTTTAAAAACAGTATATTTACTTCATATTATTACATTATTTCATTTTGCGTTGTCCTAGCATAACGCGTTATGAAATAATGTAATAATTTTGACAAGAAGGAACAACTGATTGATTTTTTCTTATAGCAATTTTTACAATGGTTTATTCACGTTCAAAACGCCCTTATTACTTTAAATATGCTCTTAAATAATGAGAAATAAATCCCATGAACAGAATTGATATAGTGTTTTATTTAAATAGTATGCAAAGTAAGTAAGGTGCAAAGATCAGGAATCAATACAATCAAGTACCGAACCTGACCCAGGATAACAATGGGAAATCAACATAGAACACCACAAACGAGAGCCAAGAGATCAGCTCTTTCCCAGCAGGTGACCACAAGGCACATGTAAACAGACGTTCACAAAGGCATTTTACCGGGCCGCGTAGCGCAGTCGGTAACGTGTCTGGCTACAGATGCTTGTCTGACTGCAGATCCAGGGGTTGCGAGTTCGATCCCGGCCCGGTACCATACTTTTGTGGAGATTGATCATATAATAATTTCTACGGTCATTCTCCTCCTTCCGCTGATTTATTCAAGAAGGGTTGTTGTCAGTTACAAGCGAAAGTATGTGCACAAATTACTGGTTAACCGCTTGCTCAAGCCTGCCCAGGAAAAAGTGTGGCTAAGTGAACTGACCGTCCCGCAATGACCATAGCTGTTGACATGGGACGTAAAGCAACAAAAACAAAAAAGCATAGCAAACACAAGACAGAAAAGACATAAATAGTCCACAAAAGAAGGTCCGCCTTGGAATGGTCAGTAAAATATTTTACTGGAGGGCTTAAACCAGCCTCACGGCGCCAACCCCACCCCTAACTCTAATGTGAACCAGGACACATCTGGGAAAGTGGCAAAACACAACACACACACTATAGCCAAGAGGTCAGCCCTTTCCCAGCAGGTGACAACAAGGCTACAAAGATCAGACACGACATTACAACACACACTAACATGAAGCATAACTAACAAAAACGATCCACAAAAGAAGCACCGCCTTGGAAAGTATATGCATGAAGTAATGGTTAGTCGCTGCGTCAAGGTTCCCCATGTAAAAGGTGTGGTAAGGTGAAATATGAGTGAAAGTTCAAAATTTCCAAAATCCTGAATGGTCCTGAACTTTTAAAAAAATGCAGTATGCCTACATAAACTTAAAAAACCAAGTTCAAATGCTCAATTGTCTTTCGATAAACTAATAATAAATCAGCGAAGCTATCATAATCTGCTTAAGTTAGCATTTTGGTCTGACTTTCTATGGTAAGTCAGCCTAAAAATCTTGAATTCAGGATTCTGAATTCATATTTATTATATGTTTTACTGAAAATAGTAACAAAATGCTTAGTTACCCGAGCTGATGCTGCTCGTGATTTCAAACCCACAACAAGCCACTCACGGGAACCCATATTGTCCCTCGTGGGCCCTCCCACGCATCCATATCGACCCATGCATGCACCATCAGCGTCATATATAACGTCATTCACGTCGCCGCGATTTTCAGGCCTGCGTGTAAACATGTAATAATTTTTGGACGGCTGCTGCATTGGCAGGCATATAAGTCGGTAATCTCTGTAATTGCACTCGGGACTATTTAACCTCTGGCATGCAAATAAGGAGACACTGGTCTGATATACTGTATCACTGGTAATGCGATGGTGACCATTGTGCGAAATTGTGCTCCTCTCATTGTCTATATCTAAGGGGCCGTTTCATCCTGGCTTTGTGATCAGGGATGAACTGTTGTAAAACCATGTCACAATAGTGGACAACCTTGGCGAACCAGGATGAACAGTGTTGAACCGGCTCATTCCCTGGTCGTTCTAAGATGTTGAAAACAACTGGGAGTCAACGCGAGTCACAAGGAATGCTGTCAAATACCGTGTTAAGCTGGGACGACACCCGCAACGTCCATGTCTCCACCATTATTAGCCGAGCACGTTAAAGAACCCCCCCCCCCCCCTGGTTTGCCCCTGTGATAGGACGTTAGAGCCCAAAATTAAGAACGGTAGCGTCACGGTTCACACCGGTTGTTACAGGTATTGTCATGGTTTGAGCCGGTAAAGCCCCATTTTTACCCGAAAACTCGTTGCTACTTCGGTTGGGCACGGTAGAGGCCCAGTCTGCCCAGTTTAACAAATTCTGCACATGTATATATAACAATATGTAAAGTCGAGAGAAAAAAACTAGGCTATACCCGGTATACCTCTACAAAAGTAACCTGATCCTGACCTTTATGCATGAATAAATTATTATGGTATTAACACTGAATATATAGTGTTTCGTGATGGATCGCGTGCAATCAGTATGTTTCGAGCAATTACGGACATAAACGTCTTGGTACAATTGCGAGGAGATCCGTTGATAACTCAATGACGTTGTACTTTCCACGGTAGTCATGTGGTTATTCAGAATAGCTCTAGATACGTAAATTGTGGGTTCGAATCCTGGTCGACCCAACTTTTTTTATTTCATTTTTCTTTGTTTTCATGTCAAAGAAATGCACATAAACACAAAACATGTAAGTTCACGCTTTCTTTGAAAATGAAATGACTGACAACCTCTTGATGCTTGGAGTTGGAATTAAGTTTGCGAATATAGGTCTACAGTACAACACCGGTGCTCGTGGCTCCAAAGCAAAATTAATCAGTTATAGTCGTCAAAGCATTTCTCTAAAGCGGCAGCAAGGAGGTCCATATATGAGCCACGACATGAGACTTCCAGCAATGTGGTATGTGCGACAAGCAAAGGCTCAGACAAGCATGCGCATACGCACAGTCTGATCAGAGCCTTTGCTAGTCATTTGAATATTCTATGGCTGGTAAGCTACTGAATGAACAGCATTTAGTTTCAATTCTTAAAGGAGGGTGTACAGGCTCACATGTGCCTTTTCGTGTCAAAATGTCACATTGTTGGAAATCTCATGTCGCAGCTCATATCTTAAAAACTGAAGAGATAGCGATAGTTGAAGTACAGCTTTACGGATCAGACGAGAGAATATTGGTGTTACCAAAGAGATCAAATTAATTAAAATAGAGAAACGATATTGCAAAAGGAGAAAATTTAATAAAAATAAAAACATTTATGACTAAGTCTTTTCAAAAGTTACAATAATAAATCTCGCGTACGGGATTCGAACTAACAACGCAGAGCTAAAAAATTTAAGTGTGCAATATTCACGTGTTCTCCCCACTGAGCCAAGCAGGCAACTGATAGCCAATTGAGCATTATAGCGGTATATATATCTATTGTGCTAAAAAGTACCACGTGCATTTCAGTATTAGTTATACGATGAACGACGAAGATATACTGACGGACTTTAATTACGCAACACTAACTTCCTCTTATATCTTCCAAAGGAATGTTGAATGTAAACTTCCTGTGCTCCGATAATATCATCATGAGTTGGCTTCTTCAGCAAACACTTTAATTTTAATTGTACAACTAAACTGGACGACGTTATTTGCTCCGTATGAATTTAGCCATTTAAACATTTCTTAAGTAGAGGAGATTTAAAGCTGTTGAATGAAAAGATACACCCAGATAAACGTCATATACGCAAATAAGCTGTATCGCAGACCTGCCAATCAATATGAGAGTGATTCCTCGATGGCTAACGAAGTCCATGACACATATTTGATGCTTCTAGTGTTTCTTGATTTAAAGAAGTAGGGAATCTTCCATTCATAACATTTGGTCACATGAAACAGTTGACCCCTATCTCAAAAAGAGTACATTTTAATGCATTAAGTTCATCTTAGTTGGCCAAGTTTTCCATGTTTTACTTACAAATGAATGCTCCTTAACATACAATCAAAATTAGTATTCTGCCTCCTTTTTCGAGACATAAATTAAAGCTGTTATCCAGGTGTTGCGTTTTTAAAGTCCGACAGTATATATTTAGAAGCTCAATCGGCTGTGAAATTATGTTAATGATAAAGGCCAGGATCAGGTTAATATTTTCAAGGTATAACATCGTTAAGGTGAGAATGCAATTCAATTTTTTATGAAATGTGTCCCAGTGCATTACGGTATCAGGATGTACTGTGGCTACATAGGTACAGTCAGAACGAGGCTTAAACGTTCATAGGCTTAAAATGAGAGCATAAGTTCAAAATGTTAAGGGAAGAAGAAAAAATAGGTCATTTCAATTTCAAACTTATTTTATGAAATTTCAAGATTATATCTCTAATCTAACTCAAACGAAACGAGTGAAATAAGCTAGCTTCTTCCAATATTATTTCATTTTGCGTTGATATGCACCTTATCGACGTAAAATGTACTAATTCGATTATTACATCTTTATTTCATTTTGCGTCGACATTCGCAACGCAAAATGTAATAAAATAAAAATCAAAATGAAATAAATTATTACATTATTACAAAACGTGCTGCAACATCCCTGTTACACGTCCACTTTGCCTCAATATATTAACTAATCCAATGTTCTGCTGTTGCATTTAATTTACCAATTTGTAAGTTGATGCCTGCGGCTACCTATTGCAGAAAATAAAGATACTCATCCTATTATTTCTCAAAACACGTGTCTTAAAACCCATTGTTTCAGTAAAATATATAATAATTGATTATATTGTTAGCACCAAAAACATTTTCAGCCGAATAGGTTTGTAAACTTAAAGGGTCTATAAAGGTGATTTAAGTATGTAAAAAGAAAATGACTTCGATGATAATTTAATTTCTTGTCGTGGTAACAGGAATGACATTTTAAACTAGGGCAGCCATCAAAGTAAGCCAGCACATGTATTATTAAGCAGATTCTTTGTCTAGATGAATGGTTTATTGCTGTTAATTGCTCAGAGTTGAAATTAAAATATAAAAAAATCCAAATCAGTTGTGCTATTTTTTGCACAAAAAAATAGCTCAAATTCCTTCACTTTTGTAGCATGACTCATATACGAGTATGTAGTCTGTTTTATGCGTAATTACTCTAGAATAATTTTAATTATAATGAAAAAAAGAAATCACCTTTTATTTGGGTTATTCCGAAAATCAGCAGAACTATAAAACAAACAACACCCAGCTATCCTCAATTCGATGTTATGTGTTGACAAATCGAATTTTGAAAAAAAAAGTTTTTGGTTTGATTCTTTACGTCCCAGTCAACAATTTTTTAGTCATGTCTGTATGGGTCTTCCTGGGTTGAACCAGTATTAAGCAGCCGATAATGTGTTTTGCTCAACGACACTACAAAGTGACTACGCCGGCTTAGGCTCGGATTAATTTCAGAATCAATATAAGGATGAAGAGCATGTTGAGTATAACACATTGTAAGGAGTGTTGCATCATAATGTCGATGAGCTCTATCATAGAATTTATTAGCTTCTATATCCACATTACGAAGTTGAGAGATAGAAAATGTAACAAAGCATGAAAGTGCCATATGACGCTCTGATTGTTTTGAAGTGATACTTTAATCTGAGAGTGATAAAACATGTATATTTTCCATTATGCTACATTAAGTTTGTTAGTTTAATATTGATAAAAGTGTACGTACGCCTTGAATCTGCTTCACGTACATGTATCACCCCTGTACAAAATACAAAAAAAATGCGTTTACCCTTAAAAACTTGAAATTATGTCTCATTCCCACACTTAACCCTAAAAATTAAACTAATCTATTTAAATGCCTGATTTGTCTAATTTAGTGTACAAATTATTCCCACAAAAGGTTTAATTTCGTCCGAATATTTAGGGCAAATACGGTAGATAAATGGGCCAGTGAGCGAGATTTCGATACTTATCGGGTATGCGAAAATGCCTCCAATAAACGCGCATGCTGACGTATCCAATAAAGCTAGAGGTCTACATTTTGATCTGAGCCTCCATCTACATCCATACTTCCTGTGTGCGAGCAGCGAATGGTCTGGCCAGTCTGTGGCGTAGACTCGCATGAGCCTTCGCTGCTCACTGATGCGACAAGAATCGAAATCTCCTATACTGGCCCTTAATATAAATTGCGGCAATGTTTCTGAGAAAAGATGGATCGTTGTTCTGGCCTCGAGGTTATAAAACTTGTTTTATGCTCAACTCAATTGGGCATGAAATTTATCCAGCTCATAAATGCTAAAATGTCAACGATTGTTGGCATTTTAACATTTATTAGCAGGATAAATACATCATATGAGAGCTTAAAAGCAAGAAATACCCAACTTTTTCAGCGTTTTAGTTTTTATGAGCAGTTGAAATTTTATGCTCAGTTGAGTTGAGCATGTAAAAAGTTTATTACCTCGGGGCCTGGTTTCTCCAAGAAAACATTGGTTCAGGCATTTAAGGGAAGCTTGATAAGTTTTGAGACGGAGTCCATTCCAAAGCAAATATTTCTTGGCTAAATGAGATAAATGTATATTTGAAAATAAGCTTATACAGTACATGTTTCAGGGTGGGGATTCACGTGGTATATGTGTTGATATACTGCACGGACTTTTTGTTTTCTTACCCATAAATGAATAGCATTTTCTTCCTCTTTTGGCCATTGTACCCATCTATAATACCACCTTCCCGCCGCATTATTTGATACACTTTTGAAATTCAATAAAAAAAGTTGTGTACTTTGAGCAGACATTTTGTCACAAATGTTTCAGCGAGGTCATCCTTGCAGTGTTCCCTGATACTTGTCACTTCAAATTTTGCAACAGAGTGTTTGTCCAAAGAGGGATTTTTTATGATAATACTATGGTATCATTAGTCTGCCATTTTATTCGTGCAGTGCATCAACACAATAACCACGTGATTCCCCACGCTGGGTTTATTGTTTGTCAAAATTGACCCGAGACATATGAATATTCAATGACCTTTTACTCAGTCCTCGTGAATCTCCGGTAAAAAGTGCGCTTTAGATTGTTGTACAATTACTAATCTGAAAGAAATTAATGACAATTCCCTGTAGCCTAGTGGATAGTTGAGTGTTTAAGCACTCAAAAGATGTGAGTTCGAGTCCAGTAGCATTTAAGATTGTTTTTTTTTGTTTTTTTTCGGTTTGCTAGTTTCTTTGTCTTTATTTTGATTTTGTGCACACCACCTGGATACATTTATTTGAATTTGGCATGTGTTTATGTAACAAATACAGCATCGTGAATAATTTCAATAAGCTTTCATGTGATTAACTCTTTGCATTTGAGACTTTTGTTATCATTTGCTGACTTTTAATCAAAATTAACTTTTTTCAAAAGTTCTTTCAGGAACACTATCAGAGTGTCAAATGGTCTGTATCCAGATCAGAACTGACAAACTGTTAGTACTGAATTGGGTCCAAACTATTTGCAAATGTTATATCAGCTGACAAGGGAAGAGAGGGGAACTTAGTGAATAATGAATACAAATGCGGCTATATAGAATTGAAAGATGTAAAGCTTATCACAAGATGATGTAAAATATGCGAACAATATTAACTTAAAAAAGAAAGAACTTTGACAATTATATTAAAAGGTTCCTTCCAAGTTTCGATCCAGGTATGCTTGATTTGTAATAAGTCAACTAACCACTAGGCTATCAGACCATTTGCATTAACGAATTGACATTATCTTCATATTCTCTGTAAAAGCGTGACCAATTTCGGAGAACTCCACGAAAACGCACGAATATCACGAAGATTTTGGCGAAAATTAATCAGTCTAAGGTCAATCTTGGCAGACTAAACCTACCCGGGGATACCTCTGTTTACAATGTTAAAAGTGTAAACTTAGACTCGCGTTTGATTGAATTGGAAACTGGTCAAGGGTCAGTGGCACCAGAATTTTTCTCTCTGCTTTATCAATACAGTTGAATCTCCTCAAATTCGAAAACCTCGGGACTAGAGATTTCATTTCGAATTTCAGTAGTTCAACTAGGTGTACATAAAAATATATAACCCTCAAAAATGATAATTATCAGGGTTTTTTTCTATCAATATAATTTTTGGGTTCGTATTATTATCAGATTTTTCCTATCAAACTTAAGTTTTGAGAATGGTCTTTGTCAGCTTCCTGACTTTGAGTATGCGATGGTGAAGGCTCTGGGGAGAATGCATGCTCGCAAGTGTTAATTCATCGAAAACCATGTTTTGATCCCATCTAGTGTTGACCAAATATGGCTTAGTTTTGATTTAAACTTGATTTATATTGCGATGACTTCTTAAAATATCCCTGATTACAGTCAAATTGAGTCAGACGCCATAGATTGCCATATTGGGACCGATACTTGCACACAAACTGCTTATGGCAAAGAAAGACAAACGACAGCATAAAAGCACATAATTGAGCCGTGACATGTGGTTTCCAACAATGTGGCATTTTGACAAGTGTAGACTCAAATGAGCCTGTGCTGCCTCTTTTTAAGCTTAGAAACTCCAAATGTTGTTCAGTCAGTAGCTTAACAGTCAGAGAATATTCAAGTGACAAGCACAGGCTCTGATCAGACTGCGCAGACTGATCTGAGTCTTTGCTGGTCGCAAATACCACATTGTTTGAAATCTCATGTCGCGGCTCATATACATGCATGTGATGGATTGGAAATGAATATCAGGGCGACTTTCAGTAGGTTTTGAAAAAATGTATAGAGCATATAGTAAAAACCTTAATTGTTATGTAGATTTTGGAGATTTCCAGCTTTTTTGGTAAAAAGTGGTGTTTCAGAAATATTTTTGGACTCATTTCAGGGAGCCTGCCTGACGACGATCAGAAAGTGTTCACATGTATGAAACCATTGCCTATCGTGTTGATTACTATCACGAGGTGCAACGTTTTGTGTTTTTGTAGTCAATACTTAAAGAATGTCAAATTCTTGCAAGAAATGGATGATGCCAATTGCGAACTAATTTATTATACTTACGTGAGTTATTATCCATGATTGCCTATTTGTGAATTAAGTAAATGATTATTGGTATTTTTTATTTATACAAATTGATGAAAACACCCATTCACTTATTGAACGCATCAAATGATGTGCATCTGTGGCTTGCCACCTAAAATATAGGTACCATAACTTGAGACAGCGTCCCTTCGTGTATCTAAGGAATCAACCTCCATGGTCACACTTGATCAACTAAGTAACGCTGTCACAAATGAAAATAGAGCGATGCTCAAATTAATAAAATGATGAAATGGCGCCTCTGCGAACCTTAGACCTTGCCACGAGGTTATAATTTTTTTCATACTCAACTCAGCTGAGCACGAAATTTCAACTGCTCATAAAAACTAAAATACCGACAACTGAAGTAGTTTCTTGCTTAAGTCTCTCAGATGTTGTATTTATCATTCTAATAAATGTTAAAATGCCAACAATTTAGCATTTATGAGCAGGATAAGTTTCGTTCTCGGCTGAGTTGAGCATGAAAAAAGATTTATTACCTCGGGGCCGGATATATCGATTTACCAGGACAACCCGATCATAAATGTATGTCAATTTACTTACTTACTTACTTATTTACTAACTCTATTAATTACTTGCTTACTTAATAATTGCAGACACCATATCTTTTGAAGATGAAATGTATACCTACCTACTTACTTACTTACTAACTTACTAACTTACTTACTTACTTACTTACTTACTTACTTACTTACTTACTCACTCTAATACTTGTAGACAACATATCTTTTGAAGATGAAATGCATACCTACCTGCTACCTTACTTACTTACTTACTTACTTACTTACTTACTTACTTACTTACTTACTTACTTACTTACTTACTTACTTACTTACTTACTTTCTTACTTACTTACTTACTTACTATTATAATTGCAGACAACGTATTTTGAAGATGAAATGTGTACTTACTTACTTACTTACTTACTTACTTACTTACTTACTTACTTACTTACTTACTTACTTACTTACTTACTTACTTACTTACTTACTTACTCTAATAATTGCAGACACCATATCTATTGAAGATGAAATGTAAACCCACTTACTTACTTACTAACTTCCTAATTATTATAATTGCAGACAGCATATTTTGAAGATGAAATGTGTACTTACTTACTTACTTACTTACTTACTTACTTACTTACTTACTTACTTACTTACTTACTCTAATTATTGCAGACTCCATATCTTTTGAATGTGAAATGTATACCCAGCTACTTACATACTTACTTACTCACTTTTATAATTGCAGACAACATATCTTTTGAAGATGAAATGTATACCTACTTACTTACTTACTTACTAACTTACTTACTTACTTACTTACTTACTTACCCTTATAATTGCAGACACCATATCTATTGAAGATGAAATGTAAACCCACTTACTTACTTACTAACTTCCTAATAATTATAATTGCAGACAGCATATTTTGAAGATGAAATGTGTACTTACTTACTTACTAACTTACTTACTTACTTACTTACTTACTTACTTACTTACTTACTTACTTACTTACTTACTTACTTACTTACTCAATTACTTAATTACTTACTTACTCTAATAATTGCTGACACCATATCTTTTGAATGTGAAATGTATACCCAGCTATTTACATACTTACTTACTCACTTTTATAATTGCAGACAACATATCTTTTGAAGATGAAATGTATACCTACTTACTTACTTACTTACTTACTTACTTACTTACTTACTTACTTACTTACTTACTTACTTACTAACTTACTTACTTACTTACCTACTTACTCTACTAATTGCAGACACCATATCATTTGTAGATGAAATGTTCACCCACCTATTTACATACTCACTTACTTACTTACTATTATAATCGCAGACACCATATTTTGAAGATGAAATGTGTACTTACTTACTTACTTACTTACTTACTTAATTACTTACTTAATTACTTACTTACTCTAATAATTGCAGACACCATATCTTTTGAATGTGAAATGTATACCCAGCTACTTACATACTTACTTACTCACTTTTATAATTGTAGACAACATATCTTTTGAAGATGAAATGCATACCTACCTGCTACCTTACTTACTTACTTACTTATTTACTTACTTACTAACTTTCAAACTTACTTACTTACTTACTTACTTACTTACTTACTTACTTACTCTAATACTTGTAGACAACATATCTTTTGAAGATGAAATGCATACCTACCTGCTACCTTACTTACTTACTTACTTACTTACTTACTTACTTTCTTACTTACTTACTTACTTACTAATTATTATAATTGCAGACAGCATATTTTGAAGATGAAATGTGTACTTACTTACTTACTTACTTACTTACTTACTTACTTACTTACTTACTTACTTACTTACTTACTTACTTACTTACTTACTTTCTTACTCTAATAATTGCAGACACCATATTTTTTGAATGTGAAATGTATACCCAGCTACTTACATACTTACTTACTCACTTTTATAATTGCAGACAACATATCTTTTGAAGATGAAATGTATACCTACTTACTTACTTACTTACCTACTTACTCTACTAATTGCAGACACCATATCATTTGTAGATAAAATGTACACCCACCTATTTACATACTCACTTACTTACTTACTATTATAATCGCAGACACCATATTTTGAAGATGAAATGTGTACTTACTTACTTACTTACTTACTTACTTACTTACTTACTTACTTACTTACTTACTTACTTACCTACTAAATAACATATCAGTGTACTTACTTACTTACTTAATTACCTACTTTAATAATTGCAGACACCATCTCTATTGAAGTTGAAACGTAATCCCACTTACTTACTTACTTACTTACTTATAATTGCAGACAGCATATTTTGTAGATGAAATGTGTACTTACTTACTTACTTACTTATTTACTTACTTACTTACTCTTATAATTGCAGCCACCATATCTATTGAAGATGAAATGTAAACCCACTAACTTACTTACTTTCTTACTTACTTACTTACTTCCTTACTAACTTTCTTACTTACTTACTTACTTACTTACTTACTTACTTACTTACTTACTTACTTACTTACTTACTTACTTACTTACTTACTTACTTACTTACTTACTTACTTACTTACTTTCTTACTATAAAATTGCAGACACATTCTCTTTTGAAGATGAAATGTGTACTTACTTACTTACTTACTTACTTACTTACTTACTTACTTACTTACTTACTCACTATAAAATTGCAGACACCTTATCTTTTGAAGATGAAATGTGTACTTACTTACTTACTTACTTACTTACTATTAAATTGCAGACACCTTATCCTTTGAAGATGAAATGTGTACTTACTTACTTACTTACTTACTTACTTACTTACTTACTTACTTACTTACTTACTTACTTACTTACTTACTTACTTACTTACTTACTTACTTACTTACTTACTTACTTACTTACTTACTTACTTACTTACTTACTTACTTACTTACTTACTTACTTACTTACTTACTTACTTACTTACTTACTTACTTACTTACTTACTTACTTACTTACTTACTTACTCACTCACTTACTTACTTACTTACTTCTTCTTGAAGATGAAATAAGACAAACCTGCCCCAAACATCATAAATATATGGGGCTATTAAATAATTTTCTACGGACTTATTCATGTCAAGAGGTAGATTCAATGAACCACTAATTAATTTAGTAGGCCGTAAACGAGCCATCGCTGTTCGATCTATGGAAGTTTTTTTAACCCTTATCATGCTGTATACCTTTTTACTACATTCCTCTCCCCCTTTTTAATCAATTATCTTGTAGGATTTCACTTATATGCACGTGCTAAAAAGCAGAGAGGCAAACAGTATTGATCCTTATCAGCTGGCTTCTCGGAAGCCAGCTGATTAGGATCTACACTGTTTTCAAAACAGAATATATCCGTGCTAAGCGTGGTGAGGGTTGATACAATATTATTTTGGATGATGTGACCTATTTTCGTCTCGTTCCAGTTGATTGACCCGGGATGTAAGTATTACTGTACAATGTTTTGACAACTGAGTGCGTTGCTTGAAATAGACACAGATTCTTAAAGGAAATAGTAAGTTCATTAACATATCATGAATTAAATTGAAAACCGATCGATTAAGAAATACCTTATATTTTGAAATATTTGAAAACGGGCCTTAACACGAGAAAACCTGTCTTCGGGGTTTACGACCAGATAAGGCTTAATCTAAACTGCTCAGCTTCAGAGACTATGTAGAATTTGGGAATTTCACACATAACATTTTTGTAACTATAGTTTCCCGAAAGCATAGCACATATCTGCTGACAATACTGTGCAGATCAGCAGGCTGGTCTACGATTTTTTTTCGTAAGCAACTAAATAAGCTTCTCTCGTGACAGAATCCAATTTTTTTATACTTTTGTTTTCACCGCCGAGATCAGTGTTTAAACCTTACCATTCTAGTTTGTTGTTGTAGCCCCCAGTTTCGGTTTTGTGTCCTTTCAAAAATGTTCAGCTCAAATGGAGGTTTTCAAATTAGTAACAGTAAATAATATCTTATGCAAGATGTAATGCATCATTACAGAGAAACAATGCTTTCAAATTAACCATTAATGTGCCAATCACAACAAAAGTCGTCTGCTTTTCTTGTCTGCTGAAAGTTTAAGAAGCCTCTATGGCAAACAGTGTGGACCTAGATCAGACTGCTCCTATAGGAGCAGTCTGTTTTGGGTCCACGCTGTTTGCTTCTATACCTAATTTGTCAGTATTTTTAGGCAATTATTTGCAGCACATGACTTCAGCAGACGACATTTTCAGATGCATTTTTTTTCTTGGCGCTTTAAGGGTTAACATACTGTGATAAAACAAAGAAAAGGGCTCTCAACCCACAGACAATCAGAGCTAAAGGAAATTCGAGGTAAAGTCACGGCATGCCCGTGATGGTCCGTCTTTAGTGGCATTTGGATCCTCTCGATCTTCCCTTATCAACTAAAAATGTATATATATATAAAACGTTGTCAGAGTTTTTAGTTGGACCCCCGCTGATAAAACCATCTGGATCCTAGCATGCACGGTGGACACAGCCATAGACAACCACCAGGCACCAACCCATCGATAAAAGTTTTAGTAGAACGGTCATCATTGAGTCTGAGGCCTGGCCAACCACTGTGCAATTAACCCTTAAAGCGCCAAGAAGAAAAAACATCTGAGTGTAAGTATAGAAGCAAACATGTGGATCCAGATCAGACTGCTCCTATAGGAGCAGTCTGATCTGGGTCCACACTGTTTGCTCTAGATACCTCTTAAACATTTCCCCAGACGAGAAAAGCAGACGACTTTCGTTGTGATTGGCGCTTTAAGGGTTAAAGATGTATTATATATGAATACCTGACAAATCCTTTGCTTTCTGCATAAAAGATTTGGTCACAAATATTACCCAATCCCATAGAACCTAAGATCGTGGCATTTATCATAAGATTCTATCATTAGGTTGAGGGTAGGTTAGAAAAATCCATCCCAAGGATCACCGTTTGGCATCACGAGGCTTGCCGAGTGATGACAAACGGTGATCCCGAGGGATGGATTTTTCTAGCCTACCCTCACACGATAATGGATTCTTGCTCACCACTTTTTTATTTATTTATTATTTTTAAAATACGCTTCTTCGCTAAGATGCAATTTCACACGATGACGTTACACCCCTCGTAAATATGCACTTTTGTAGAAGGCTGAGGGTCTTGAGTAATAATTAAAATTAAAAAAAAATATCTGAATCAAGATAACACCAAGATTAGCCTAATATTTAGGAATTGTGTCATTCCCTCATCTGTTCAGAAAATTGGTAAAATCCTGAAAACTTCCAAGTTAGATCATGAAAAAAAAACTGAGCACGGTGACATTCATAAATTGACAGCCCATGCATAAAACAATCTGTATGCAAAGTATTTGGCAAATTTCAGTGTGGCAAGTATTTAGTAGCATATGTCCTTAAATAGACTGTGACATAAAAACCCTGACGTAACAATTCTGTGCAAAATGCAGTAATTATGATGGTGTTGTCTTTTTCAGTTTGAAACGATATACAAGCAGATATTACAGTCTTTTCATGATATTGCAGTTGCACTTATTTGACATTTGTTACGGATTTAAAGCGCAATGCAGAATGTCTACTTTCGGTTTAGATTTGTAAGGGTCACGATTATGACCATTATATTTTATTCAAATGTTACATAATGGTCTGGTATAACCTGTTTGACTTTATTTTTGTAAATGCATTCAGGAATGATTTCATTTTTATAAGAAATGTACTTTTGAAGTCACTTACGCTAGTAAATATAGGAACTGTTTCATGACGACATGTAGGATAAAATCCAAATTCCGTCGTGACAGAGCTGGGCACCAGTGGCGTGTGATTGTGGCTTCTCCTTGTCAAATTCACCTGCTCGTTATTCAGGGAAAGATTCAATATAATGGTCACAGACCTTTAATTGTCAAAAGGGCAGTGATTGGCTCAAAAGGTGGGTGGAAGCTTAGCACAATATTTTTAAGTTGTGAGATGTTTCATGATTGGTCAATAATAAAACTAGGAAATATATTGTATTTATTAGACGGTATATCTTTGCTGTACTTTTTGAAACAACATCTCACTGCTTTTGTTGATTCAGTTTACTGGTGTGGCTTAGAAAAAAGGACCTTGCATTCTGGTATTTTTTTTTCAGTAGAATTTTCTTCTCATGTAGGGTGCCCACCTTCAGGGGCCAAAAAGTGGTAAAACATGGTGGTTACCGGGGTATCTCATTCTTGTTTATTGATTGAACTAGGTCCAATCTGTAACTCTATGGCAGCCTCATGGTGGTTGAAGAGTTGTGAGGACCACAGCCTACTTAAAAGCTATAATGGAGGTCTATGGAAAAAATAATTACAGGTCTGGGCCCTAATGCTATTTACCGTCTACACGGATACCTACACTGTTTTGTTTTTACAGGGGCGATGTCAGCAATAACTGGAATCTAATGTGTTCTAAACATTCACTGGTTGTAACTTGCGAGTAAGTAAATTCAACGTTCCTTATTATACCCCCGGTACGAAGTATATAGGGGGTATATAGTTTTTGCCTTTTCTGTAATTATGTTTGTCTGTCTGTCTGTCTGTCTGTCTGTCTGTCTGTTTGTTTGTTTGTCTGTAAACTTTTTTTCCGTCAAAGATTTCTCAGCAACTACTTGGGTTAGGATTCTGAAATTTGGCACAAAGCTTGAGAGTGATGAGTTGTATTGTGTAACAAACAAACAGTCACATATTGCTTATCAGTCCCTTTATTTGTTCATTTTTCTTTCTCTCCGATGGAAATTTCTGTCACAGATTTCTCAGCTCCTACTGGAGCCAGTGTTTTCAAATTTTGTGTACACCTTCAGGAAGGCAAAGTGTACTGTGTAAATGGGAATTAAGATGCTAATCCTCATTTTGCCTTCTTTTTTCAATTTTTCATTTTTTCCTTCTTTCACTCTTATGTAATACATATGGACATTTTTTCTGTCGAAGAATTCTCAGCAACTACTTGAGTTAGGATTCTGAAATTTGGTATAAAGCTTGATAGTGATGAGTTGTATTGTGTAACAAACAAACAGCTACATATTGCTTATCAGTCCCTTTATTTGTTCATTTTTCTTTCTCTCTAATGGAAATTTCTGTCACAGATTTCTCAGCTCCTATTGGAGCCAGTGTTTTCAAATTTTGTGTACACCTTCAGGAAGGCAAAGTGTACTGTGTAAATGGGAATTAAGATGCTAATCCTCATTTTGCGTCCTTTTTTCAATTTTTCATTTTTTCCTTCTTTCACCCTTATGTAATACATATGGACATTTTTTCTGTCAAAGATTTCTCAGCAACTACTTGAGTTAGGATTCTGAAATTTGGTATAAAGATTGATAGTGATGAGTTGTATTGTGTAACAAACAAACAGCCACATATTGCTTATCAGTCCCTTTATTTGTTCATTTTTCTTTCTCTCCAATGGAAATTTCTGTCACAGATTCTCAGCTCCTATTGGAGCCAGTGTTTTTAAATTTTGTGTACACCTTCGGGAAGGCAAAGTGTACTGTGTAAATGGGAATTAAGATGCTCATCCTCATTTTGCCTTCCTTTTTCTATTTTTCATTTTTCCTTCTTTCAATCTTATGTAATACATATGGACATTTTTTTCTGTCAAAGATTTTTCAGCAACTACTTGAGTTAGGATTCTGAAATTTGGTGTAAAGCTTGATAGTGATTAGTTGTATTGTGTAACAAAAGAACAGCCTTTTATTGCTCATCAGTCCCTTTATTTATTCATTTTTCTTTCTCTCCAATGAAAATTTCCGTCACAGATTTCCAGGTTCCTATTAGAGCCAGTGTTTTCAAATTTTGTGTAAACCTTCAGGTAGGATTAGTGTATTGTGTAAATGAAAATAAAGATGCTTAAGCTCATTTAGCCTTCTTTTTCAATTTTTCCTTCTGTCACTCCTATATATAACACATATAGACGTTTTTTGTCAGCGTTTTCTCAGCAACTACTTGATTTAGGATTATGAAATTTAGTGTACCCTTTCAGGTAGGCAAAGTGTATTGTGTAAATGAAAATTAAAGTGCTAATCTTCGTTTTGCCTTCTATTTTCAAATTTTCAATTTTTCCTTCTTTCACATTTTTATATAACACATATGGACATTTTTCATCAAAGTTTTCTCAGTTAGGATTATGAAATCTTTGACAAGTTTGTCTTTTCTCTGAAAGAGTTAAAATCTCTGATGGCTACCGCCGGGGGTATGTGAGCTTTGCTCACTTCTTGCTATATTTTTTGTTCTCACTA
Source organism: Loripinus fragilis (assembly GCA_964019695.1). Classification (NCBI taxonomy): domain Eukaryota; kingdom Metazoa; phylum Mollusca; class Bivalvia; order Lucinida; family Lucinidae; genus Loripinus; species Loripinus fragilis. Next base: position 88,973,213 of record OZ026515.1, read on the forward strand.
GTTCGTCAAACTCATCTTGATGTAAAGTGGAAGCGCAAAAAGGTTTTTTCTCAAAATAATAAAATCAAATCCTGTTTTTGAGCAATTACTAAAATAATTCATGCAGTATCTTATTTTGGCATGGGATTTAGAATAAATATGCACTTTTGTAGAAGGCTGGAGGTCTTGATTTATAATTAAAGGTAAAAAAATATATCTGTATAAAGATAACACCAACTTTATCTTGATATTTAGGGTTTACGTCATTCTCTCATTTGTTCAGAAAATTGGTTAAATGCTGAATACTTCCAAGTGAGATGATGAAAAACTGAGCACGGTGACATATCCATTTTATTTCATAAATTGACAGCTCATGCAAAATGCAAAGTGTATGTAAAGTATTGGGCAAATTTCAATGTGGGAAGTATTTAGTAGCATATGTCCTTAAACAGACTGTGACATAAAAACCCTTATCGTTATCCAAAACGTAACAATTCTGTGCAAAATGCAGCAATTATGATGGTGTTGTCTTTTCCAGTTTGAAACGATATACACGCAGATATTAGTCTTTTCATGATATTGCAGTTGTATTGACATTTATTATGGATTAAATGCGCAATGTAGAATGTCTACTTTCGGTTTTGATTTGTAAGGGTCACGATTATGATCATAATACTTTATTCAAATGTTACTGAATGGTCTGGTATAGCCTGTTTGACTTTATTTTTGTAAATGCATTCAGGAATGATTTCATTTTTATAAGAAATATACTTTAAAGAAGTCACTTACACTTGTAAATATAGGAACTGTTTCATGACGACATGGAGGGTAAAATCCAAATTCAGTCGTGACAGAGCTTGGCACCAGTGGCGTGTGATTGTGGCTTCTCTTTGTTAAATTAACCTGTTCGTTATATAGGGAAATTTTCTTTAAAATGCCATATACAGTCTGAGTAGTGAGGATAGATTTTAAAACTCAGCTGAAATCTGCGCGGATACCTACACTGTTTTGTTTTTACAGGGGCGATGTCAGCAGGAACTGGAATCTTTAGTGTTCTATAAACATTCACTGGTTGTAACTTGCGAGTAGGTTAATTCAAAGTTTCTTATTTTTGGAGTCAATAGTCCACCAAACTCATTTTAATGGAAAGGAGAAACACAAAACGTGTTTTTTTTCTCAAAATATATGTGACAGCACACTTATCGCATTTGTGCAAACGCTTCCAGTTGGCGTCTACGTTGACGCGGTGTAAAGGAACTAGAGCTCTATGTTTTGGTTTTAATCTTTATCTGCAAACGTACTTTGAATATGAGAGCAACATATGCTCTGGTGGGTGTGTATATATGCACTGGAGTCTTCGTTGCTTGTCAATAAGATAAGTACCAAAATCCCATGTGCTAGCTTATATAATAGATCATGAGAGTCGGACCACTCTCTTGATGTATCAAGAAGTATGGGATAATCCATCAGAATGAAAAGGTTTAACCGAAAATGTAAAAACGATCGTTTAAGTATGTTTTTAAAGCCTGATTATCAGTCCTTTCAGTACTTTGATAAGCATAAATTGATGGTACATTTAAGGATAACATTTGCAAAAAAGGTTCGGTAATATGCTGCATGCAGAACCCACTGTCCGTTGTCATTTTATGGTGTCCAATTTTATGCAAAATAATTTGAAAAGAAGTTTTATCCAGCCCTGTACATGTATGTAATCGAGTCACGAGGGTGCTTGGTTTTGTTATATGTGGTTAATAAGGCTTAGATTAAACAACCAAAGTATTAATAAAATACATTTTAATTGAGCAAATGAATAATAGACATTAAATTAGAGACTCCTAGGTATATGAGGGAATTTGTTTACACTCGATTGTTAACTGAAAAAAGTGGACACATTGCAATACAAAACCGTTACTCATCATTTGCTTTCAAATAGCCCTGTGGTTTCTGAGAAAAAAATGTTCAAATAAGCCATGACATGTGATTTCCAAAAATGTGGTATTTTGACAAGTGAAGACTCAGATAAGCTTGTGCAGCCTCCTTTTAAGCTTAGAAACTCCAAATGATGTTCGGTCAGTAGCTTAAAACACACAGAATATTAAAGCGACAAGCGTGTATGCGCAGGCTGATCTGAGGCTTTGCTGGTTGCACATACCACATTGTTGGAAATCTCATGTCGTGGCTCAAATATATCGACGGTAGTCCAGGTTCGAGTCTCACCAGAGGTACTGCATTTTCCTTGAGCAACACTTTAATTATCCTCCGCTTAGTATTGGCTCAACGCAGGAAGACCCTTCCTGACATGACTGAAATTTTATTGACTGAGATGTAAAGAATCAGAACAAGCAAAGCAGTCTGATATGAGCATTTCAGCGAAGGTCAGTCACGACGTTTAGTCTCCTAAAACATAATTGAGCGGTACCATGAGATTTCCAACCATGTGGTATGTGCCACCAGCAGAGCCTCATACGTGCAGTCTAATATGAGCCTTTGCTAGTGGCTTGAATGAGTTTTAAGCTACTGACTGAACATCATTTGGTGTTTCTCAGCTTAACAGGAGGCTGCACAGGCTAGTCTGAGCCGACACTTGTCAAAATGACACATTGTTGGAAATTACATGTCAGGCCTATATGTAGTAAGTGATGTAGTCTTAAAGCTGCATAGTCTGTAACTTTTGATCTTCTAATTTTAAAAATATCGTTTTTATTTTTCAAGAACACAGTAAAAATACACAAATTCAGGTAAACATGTTACCATTTTCGTAAATCTTAACAAGTTATCACTACTAAAACAACTGCATTTATGTTAAAATTCAACGGTCTAGAATTCTTGGAGGGACGCAAATAATTACCAACACGAGAAATAAACACCTATTTGATAAGATAATTCACTTTTCCATGCAGTTTTCAGCTGTACTAAACATTTTTATTGTGAAAACATAGCTTAATTCTACTTTTACAAATGATTTAAAAAGAAAATAATTTTTTTTTCAAAAAATGTTCATAGTTACAGAGTATGCAGCTTTAAGTTATCAAAAAATCAACGTGTGAAGAATTTCCCATATAAATGAATAAGGAATCAAATTCAACTGTGTAGTAAATTAAGCCAAGGTCAACCTAGGATCATCGTTTGCCCAAACTTGCTTTGGCATCAAAGTATTTTGCTAGTGCCTGCATCCCAGTATCTACATACCAAAACTACAGGTTATGGGCCTGTTGGAGTTTTTTAACCCTTAATGCGCCAATCCCAACATAAGTCGTCTGCTTTTCTCGTCTGCTGAAATGTTTAAGAAGCCTGTATGGCAAACCGTGTGGAGGAGCGGTCCGTTCTCGGTCAACACTGTTTGCTTCTATACTTAATTCGTCAGAAATATTAGGAAATTATTTGCAGCAGACGACATCAGCATACAACATTTTCAGATGCTTTTTTTTTCTTGGCGCTTTAAGGGTTAATATGGGCGTGGTGGCCATCTTGGTCATGCAACCAGGACATTTGGAACGCATTTTCGTTATACCTTCTTAAAAGAGTATTCATTTAAAATTTGGGTTCATTTGTCCTATTGGTTTCCAAGGTGTTTGAAAGTGTTGACATACAGGTTGAATGTCATCTTTATCCCAAGATATGAAAAAATTCAGTGTAATAAAACTATTTCAGGTGTGTAATGTGCCAATAATACAATCTGTCGTAAATACCACCTCCCAATATTTTTGTCCGTAAATGAAATCTACAATTTACGTCTGCTGCATATATTCAAGTGCACTTCAGACTAGGTTTTACCATAAAACCAACACTATGAACCCTCAAACTGGCAGTCTGATCTCGGTCCATATTGTTTGCAATATAGACAAGATAAGAACATAAGCAGATAGAGCAGACGGAAAAGTCCTAACCGGCAGGAAAAGGGCTTTTTGTCACTTTCCCAAATATGTCCTGGTCCACATCAGAATCAAGGGTGAGGTTGGCGCCCTGAAACTGGTTTGAGCCGTCCAGTTAAGTATTTTACTGACTGTTCCATGGCGGTACTTCTTTTGTGGATCTTTTATGGGTTTTTTCCTGTCTTGTGTTTGTTATGCCTTTGTGCGCGTCTGTTTATTTGTGCCTTGTGGTCACCTGCTGGGCTTTTGGTCACCTGCTGGGAAAGCTCTCATTTGTGGTGTATAACTGAGTTTGTCACTTTCCCATTGGCATCCTGGGTCAGGTGCGGTACTTGATTGTATCAATTCCTGATCTTTGCACCCTTACTTTCTTTTACTATACTGTTCAGAGGAAAACTGACATTACAAAGCTTGCACTCATGTGACTTCAAATATATTCATATCATATTTATCACACAATATTCTCAGAAAAAAGGGGATAAGATAATAATTGCTAACGTAGACAATATCACAGATGGGCCTCCACATGAGAAAACCTGTCTTCAACGGCTTGCAAACAACAAAGGTGCTGACTAGCCTACGCATTTGTGCAGTCCTATCAGCGCCTTTGTTGTTCACTTATTGGTAAGTATCATATCTAGACTTGCTACGAGTGAAATTTCAATTTTCTAGCTAGTCGCTGTAGCTTAGCAGGCTGTCGAATCTCACTTTGCGGGAAACCCTGAAGACAGGTTTTCTTACGTTGCCACTTAGATTACCTTCAGCAATGATCAATTTCAAACTCCTGATTGCTGACATGTTCATAGTTTATGATCAAATTGCACATTGTGACATACATAAATTGAATGAAGAGTGTTTTATCTGAAGCATTAGTTTGCTTTGTTTGTGTTGATGCATTATGTTCCAGTCAACAATTGTTCAATCACTGGAACGTTTTTTTTTCTGTCTTCCTTGGTTGAACCAGTACTAAGCTGAGGATAAAGTGTCTTGCTCAAAGACACAACACAGTGCCTCCTGTTAGTCTCTTACTAGCGAACCATTGATCCCAAGTCTTGTTTTTACATTATTTATCAAAGTACTCACTTAGGTTTTCTTACAAGGAAGGGTTAAATATACAACATGAAGATTGGTTTTGTTCAGAATTTTTATTTACACAAGGATATTAAAGAACAGTTGAAAACCAGATAAAATACAAATGCAACTCCAACGAATTTATTCAAATAAAGTCAAATGAGATGAACAGGCCAATCTTTTGGAACAAAAATGAACTATTTTTAAACTATTTTAATTGAATGACATGCAATTTTGGCGCATTATATCCACTCAGATGTTTTATTATTTTAAAGTCAGACAACCGATGAGATGTTGATACGACAGGATTCATACATGGAAGTTTGAGTAAAATTCAAGGACTTTTAAAGGACTTTTCAAGACTATTTTACAGTTTTCAAGGGATAAAAGTTTAGAAAAATACTAAACGAAGTGTTAAAATTCTTCTTCTAAAATGCTAGACTGAGATAATGGAGAAGTTAGTACTAAAACTGAGTATGAAATTGTTGTGCCTTTATTTGGTGCAGCATTTGCTGCATCAAATAAAGAAAATAAAGACACCACAATTTTAAACCGATTTAGATCTCTATCAACAGTGTTAAGTTCTACAGAAAATAGAAGATTTCAAGGACTTTTCAAGGCCTTTGAGTGATTTTCCAGTACTTTTCAAGGCAGCTTAACTTTCAAGGATTTTTCAAGAAAGTCCTCTAAATTCAAGTACTTTTCAAGCCTGTGCGAACCCTGTACGACTCTTTACAGCTGATCTTGTAATAAAAATGCCAAATCTATAACAAAACAGTCATTCAAAATGTATCATATTTTGATTTTTATACATTTAATATACAATTAATAATGAGTTATTAATTTGATTATCCATTTATCCCATAAATAATGAGTTGTTTATATATTTTTTCTCATCATTACATATGTAGCGATACCTCATTTAGTGTACTTCACAAAGATGCCCCATAAACTAGAATGATCAACCTTTTTCTGATGGAGAAAAAACATCTAATCTAAATCTAACAAAGAGATGGCCCATATCGAACGTATCATGTCGATCCTTTAAATCCAAGAGTTTCCAAAATGAATAATTGTATGACTCATTATGTGCAGCTTTAATATTAGGTAGTGAGTGGAATAATGAACGGTTTCTATATCAAATGACTTTTGATTCATATTAAAAAAGTACTGTTTTGATTTTATTTACTGAATGTCGTAAAAGGTCATGAGAAACTGACTAGCAAAGAGACAATTCAATTTATTTAATTGAAACCCAAGGACAATTTCTGAGTCCATAATTGGGAAATAACTCCATTGCAAATTTTCACTTAGTAACACAATATTAACTAGGCCTGTATCTACTAGTATTAGCTCTTGATGAACTCAACTCACAAAACTAAAAGTGGTCAACTGAAAACTGTAAATTCAGAAATTTTCGCGACAGATTTATTTTCGGAAAAATTCGCAGATGCAAAGTTTGATGAAAATAAAACCATCGCGAAATAACAAAATCACTCAGTCGTTTACTGAAGTAAGTAAATCATGCCCAAGTTGCGAATTTTTAATGTGGTAAATGTGTCTTTAAGCGCTATTTGCAAAAATAAAATTCTCGCACAAATTTCTGATTTTACAGTTACATTTACTAGGTCCACAAAATAGTTCGTCTTACTAGAGCCAACTTAGAACAATTGCTACGTTTTATGTTAATTGAAATTGATAAAACATTTGAATAACATATATGTTGCTACATTTAGAGGATACTTTATCCACAACTGATACTTTTGATGCGATTCATTTATATGCTGAAAGTATATATCATATGGTAAAATATTGAACTATTCAAAAAGGAAAACTCAATAAAACATCTAAAATGATTTTTAAGAGAAGAAGAAGAAAAATCATGTTTTCTAACCAAATGGGAAATAACATTTCAAACAAGGCTACTTATGAACACCATAATGTTGCTACTATAGAGGATTATTCTTTTGAAACGATCTTAAATCTAGTTTCAGTAGCCAAAAAGCTGTTTTAGATTTTTTGGATCGGTTCAGAATATTAATGATACAATACTGATTTAGATTTTTTGTGTTAATTAAGGTTAAACTATATTCTTGTATAAAACTATATACAATGATGCTGCAAACTGTGTAGTGTACTACCCTAGCAGGCAATTGACGTCAAAACAACGTCGTAACAACGTCGATGTGACGTCATGTCATGACGTCACATCGACGTTGTTACAACGTTGTTTGAAGGTTGTGTGCCTGCTGGGATACCTTTCTAAACGCAGTTCACATCCAAACCACTAAAAGGTCGTTTGAACATGACATACAATTTTACATTCAAAAGAAAGCAAAACCAAGGCATGGTTGATAAGCAACTTAAGCTAAGGCCTTTAAAAGTAAAGGCACATCACATCAGTGTCACATTACATCAATCAGTTAGTCATAAAATTTCCTCACTTGGTTTTAGACTGTCTATAAAAAATGAGCTGTGACATGTGATTTCCATCAAAAGTGGCAGTTTGACGAGTGTAGACTCAGACAAGCCTGTGCAGCCTCCTTTTAAGCTTAAACACTCCAAATGATTTTCAGTCAGTAGCTTCACAATCATAGAATATATAAGCGACTAGCAAAGGCTCTGATCAGACTGTGCGTATGTATGTGCAGGCTGGTCTGAGCCTTTGCTGGTCTCACATACCACATTGTTGGAACTCTCATGTTGTGGCTCAAATAATTAACAACAAATCCATTATTTGATATATAAAAATTTAAAAACCAAGTGATTGTGGAATTATAAGTAAATATTATGACTGCTGCAGCGTTCAAACATGTACGTGAGCATATAAGTTTGGTTGGCGACATGGTTCTGTTATTATAACACCAATAATATAAGGATATCAAACAGCACAAATCATGAATGATGCACTATAGCTGGGTCCTCACCAAGTTTGTCTGCTTATTTTAGATAAAATTGTGCCATCTGCTGATAGTTTGGATTAAACTGTTTGACACTGATGATATTCTAAAAAGAATATTTTGAAATATTTCTAAATGGTAGATGACAAAAACATGCAAATAATATCCAGTATGCAATGTGTTGTGTTTTTCTTTTGGTGTATTGGTCTAGCTTTTACACTGGGTCAATTTCAAGGATTTCTCAAGGCCACGCCTACTTTTACTCAGATTCACTGACCACCACAAGGAGTATCATAAAACAGTACAGAAAATATAAAGAAAAATTCTGCTCGCACCGCACAATGACTACAAAGGTAACATTTTGATATATATAAAAATAAATATTTGTACAGTCACTTAACCTGCCAGTTGGCACACATTGCTATCTCAACCTCAATTAACACTGAATTAACGTTGATTCAAAAAGGTGTGTCCACAGGGAGCCTGAAATATACAATACAGTAAAACCTGTGTCAAAGGACCTATCTAAAAATTGCTGAATATTGGTTTTCAAGACCAATTATATTGCTTAATGCTGGTCAAAAGTATTGCAGAATGCTCCAATGGGAGCATTCTGCAATACTTTCGACCTTCATTAAGCTACCATTTGTATTTAAGACATTTGTTTTGTCTTTTTTTGAATGGCTGCTTAAGCTGCATAGTCTGTAACTTTTGATCTTCTAATTTTAGAAATAAAGTTTCTATTTTTCAATAATACAGTAAAAATACTCAAATTCAGTTCAAAATTTTACCATTTTCGTAAATCTTAACAAATTATCACTATCAAAGCAACATCATTTATGTTAAAATCAACTGTCTAAGAATAGTGGAGGGACGTAAATAATTACAAACAAGAGAAATACACCTGTTTTTATAAAATAATTCACTTTTGTTTGCAGTTTTCAGCTGTACTGAACATGTTTATTGTGAAAACATAACTTAATTATATTTTTACAAATGATTTTAAAAGAAAAGATTTTTTTTCGAAAAATGTTCATAGTTACAGACCTAGGCTCTTTAAGACAGGTTTTACTGTAGTTTAAAGCAAAACAATGTCTGAATCAAGAGGTATACAATGAAACATTTCAACTATAACACATAGATCTAACCTATTGTCTCATCGGAAAACAAAATTCTTTAAGAGGTAGATCTCCTTTATATGATAATAAAGTTTTCCTGTTTTTTTCAACGATACAACCGATCTTGAAATGCTATATTTTACCTAAAACATTCAAACACCTTCTCGTTGAATTTATCTTAATTTTTTTCAACCAAATAAGGCATGTAAAAGGTAGTTATGACATAACAAACCAAAATTGGACCACTTCTTCATATGATCAGTCTGATCTGGCATTACTTTAATTAAGCATTTCTATCCAAATACAAATAGTAAATGTAAATATGAGCCACCAGGGATTTTTGGTGGTCTCAGGGGCCGAAATTCTGCTCCATTCCAAACGGAATTTAGGTGACTTTTTCCCAATTTTGAAAAAAATCCCAATCTTAAAAAAAAAATCTTTTTGGAAGGCCGAGATTTTCATTCAGTCAACTCACACGACGTTCTCCTTCAATTTCATGGCAAAAGTATGTGCAACAGCTAATTGGGATTTTTATTGACAAAAAATTACATATATGTGCACTATAACAAAGTTACCAATTTAGGGGGTTACCATGCTTATTTTCCCAATCTAAAAGGCCATAGGGCCCCTTTACAAAAAATGCCAGAAAATCCCTGGCCACATTATGGTAGTTACAACATATACACCAATGCCTCTGATAAACTACCATGCTGACTTATCCAGTGAAGGTACATGTAGGTCTAAATTTTGGTATGCACCTCCATATACCCCGCACCTTTGTGGATGCGAAAAGCAATGGCTCTGTCATATTTGAAAAGACTCTCATGAGCTTTTGGTGCTCACCAATGCAATAATTATATATTATCATAATAGTAACTTGGTCTGGCGTACTGTATCACGTCGAGTGGATGAGGTCATACCATCGGATCACCCTAGACGCGTAGTGTCGAGGGTGATCCAATGGTATGGCCTCATCCACGAGACGTGATACTGTACGCCAGATCAAGTTACTATAATGATAATATGTTTATTATATGCCTTTTTTGACATTCTTTCTGATTTTAAAACCTGTTTTGGTCTTTAATCCGGAAAAATTGCGGGAACGTTTGTCATAACGTTGCGTTTCCTGACGTCACGTCAACATGTTTTCCGTCTCTGGTTCCATGCTTGCAATTTACTTTACCTAACGTCGCCGCAAAAGCAGGTAACCGACGTTAGCCTCGTTTTAAAGGAAAGTGATATGGATTCAGAAAACCTCAGTTCGTTGATCCGGCTTTCTGTATCAGATGGCCAGAAAACAGACAGTTCTTAAGTCGTATCACTCATAGGTATATAATAAACACAGATATCTCATATACTGGCTCATATGGGCTTCATAGCTAGAAAACCTGTCTTCGGGGTTTCCAACAAAGTGAGATTCAAACCAGCCTGCTCAAGTACAGGTACTAGCTGGAAAATTGAAATTTCACTCTAGCAACTCTTCTTTCCAATAAGCGAGAAACAAAGGAGCTGATCAGTCTGCATGGCTGGGCAGGCTGGTCTGCGCCTTTGTTCTTCGCAAACCCCTGAAGACAGGTTTTCTTGCATAGAGGCCCATATGTTTTTTGCAAAAATACCTGTATCAGAATATTTAATGCTGAATTTGGAACCGCATTTCAAGCTCAATTTCACTATAGTGAAAAGCTCCATTCACCTGAGCAACCTATTCCCACTCTTTAAAACATCTCACCTGCAGTCCTGTTTTACAATGCTCATGATAAATTACCACAATATAAAATAAGTCCAACTGATTAAAGTATGTTCTATTGTCCTGCCAGCCAAGAGTGACAGTGACGTCATGTTTTGCTTACAAAGTTATCAGGGCCTACCAGTCGATGTCCGCAGGAAAGGATAGGATTAATAAACAAGTGATCTATGGATTCGCGTTAGCTCAAGTCAAGTGTACAAGTTAATGTTTTACTTAACAATTGTAAACCAAACATCACGTCATGGTCACTCTTGGTTGGCATGACAGTAAGTGTTTCTATAGCAAGAATAAATGGGCCTCGACATGAGGAAACCTGTCTTCAGTGGTTTGCGAGCAACACAGGCGCAGACCAGTCTGTGCATCCGAGCAGTCTGATCAGCGCATTTGTTGTTCGCTTTTTGGAAAGTATCATATCTAGACTTGATTCAGGGGAAATTTCAACTTTCCAGCTAGTCCCTGTAGCTGAGGAGACTGATTTGAAAATCCCTTTGTCAAAACCCCAAAGACAGGTTTGTCACGACGAGGCCAAAATGAGAGAGTTTTTCTTTCTTGCTCTGTTCCAAAGTCCAGACTTTTTACCGTTTAGCAAAATTTGATATAAGATCGATAGGCAGAGGGAAGATGATTGTTGAATTCCTCTCTGCTGCAATGCTGTTCAGGGTCTGTAAGTATCTGAGTTGGAGGGCCGATGGACTCTCGTTCATCACATCTGCAGCTTCCTTCAGGGATCTGGAGGCCTTCATTTCACCCTCGGCTGCGATTACCTGTAACATAACAGTAAGAACGACTTACAGACATTATAGACATGGATTTTTACATTTTCTTTATTTGACCCAAGTCATTTTTTGACTTCAGTTTTCAGTACTTATTGTATATGTGCATAGCCTACTTTAAAGGTCCAATTTGAAGAATCCATCATGGCTTGAGGTCTAAACTCTGGTCTAGATCTCCAATCTACATGTATCCATTCTTTGTGCTATGTGAGCAAAGTTCTCAGCTCTCATGTGCAGATCTAAAAAGTTTTGTCAGGTTTTTTGTTTTCTTTAGTTGATGAGGGGAGAGAGGGTCCAAATATCACTATAAGTGGGCCATCATGGGCCCGCCAGCGAAACGCCATTTTAATCCTTTTTTTTTGGCGTGCGGATGATGGCCACACATTGAATGTTGGCTTGGTACAATGTAGCTTTATGATTTTTAAAGCTGATCCTGACCAGTTTGCTAAGTTACCCTATATATTTGTGATTTTTCAGGGAGGGGGGGGGGGGGTCTGGACCCCCTGACCCCCCCCCCCCCCCCTTTGGATCCGCCTATGGCTCTGGTAAGTTTATACATTTCTACAGACTTGCATGAGCTTTGGTTGCTTAGAAATGGGAAGAGTACCGAAATATCATATGCTGGCTCTTTTCTTGATCAGATCACCGATTCAAATGTTATTTGAGCTGTGACATGAGATTTCCAACAATATGGCAGTTTGACATGAATAGACTCAAACGAATCTATGCAGCCTCCGTTTAAGCTTGGAAACTCCAAATTCTGTTTGGTTAGTAGCTTGATAATCACAGAATATTCAAGCAACTAGCAAAGGCTCTAATCAGACTGCGCGTATGCGCAGTCTGGTCTGAGCCTTTGCTGGTCGCACATACCAAATTGTTGGAAATCTCATATCACTGCTCATATTGTTTTTTTCCCAAAATACTGAATCAGGGTTCATACAGGCAAGTTTGAGTCAAATTCAAGGACTCTTCAAGGCCATCTAAGGGCTATCCTACAGTTTTCAAGGACTAAAAGTTTAGGAAAAATCCAGATTTAAGTGCTAAAATTCTACTTCAGATGCTAGACTGAGAGAATGGAGACATTAGTACTGGAAAATTAGTATAAAATTGTTGTGCCCTTATTTGGTGCAGCAATTGCTGCACCAAATAAAGGCACAACAATTTTATATTGATTTAGGTCTCTATCAACAGTGCTTAGTCCTACAGAAAATAGTAGAATTCAAGGACTTTTCAAGGCTTTTGAGTGGTTTTCCAGTACTTTTCAATGCAGAATTAATTTTCAAGGACTTTTCAAGAAAGGCCTCTAAATTCAAGTACTTTCCAAGCCTGTGTGAACCCTGTGAATGCTTGTAATTTCAAGTGAATCTCAGACAATTTACATGTAATGTCAAGCCTTACTTTCCTACGAATCAATAAATCAATATTCTAATACAGGGACCAAGCTGGCCCAGAATTTTAGGGAGAAGTGACTTTTCCCTGCAGGAAAGTTAGGGAGAAGTGACAGTCAGATAGGGAGAAGTTATAGCGCAAAATTACGGCATTTTCTGCCAATTTAGGAGCAAATTAGCCGTTACACATACTATTGCTATTTATTGGAAGGAGAAACACGATGCAGTGCTAGTAGATTGTCTGATAATGTCACCACAGCTTGCATTTGTGTGGTGACAGAATGAAAATGAGTCTCCCTAAAAAAAAAAAAAAAAAAATTTTTTTTTTTTTTAAGGGAGACTCCCACTTCTCCCTGGGTCCCATTTCGGGTGAACTTTAAGCTCCTAGGGCGACTATTTCGCCCTAGTCGCCCCCTAGCTTGATCCCCGCTAATATTTGATATCTGATGCAGTGGAGATAGACACATACACCCATAGTGTACTGAAAATCCCTAAAAGGTAATTGGATACTTTGTCAAAAAATGAAGACCCAGGTGAAATGCCACAGAATCAGGATCTGCACTGTTTGCTAACACAAATTCTAAATGCGATATTATTTTGGAAATTGTTATATCACTGAATATAATCCAAATGTACACTCATAATATGCAATACTTACAATTCCACTGAGAGTCTTTAAATGAACCTTTACATTTAAGATGTGGTTCATACCCTCATGAACAAACCGATTTATTCCACACCGACATACCCACCATTTGAGCAGGCTTATGTCAAGTGCATCCAATAACGTTACTTGTTTACTGACATTTGCGTGACGTTGAACATGTATCGGCAGGACGTAAAGAGCGGAAATTTGGCGTTTTGGCTAGTCCAAACCCTACGTTATGTCTGATTTAATTCACAATATCCGGAAAACCAGCCAAGTTAGGTGAAAATGATACTTGACTGATAAAATAAAATGTTAATATAAGTAATAAATTCATTTTTTGGAATGTTCATGGAATCATGGATACTTCAGGTCTCTTGCAAAGCTAACGTGAAGGCATCTACTTGCTTTGTAAGAGACCAGAAGTATTAATGATTCCATGAACATTCCAAAAAAATGAATTCATCTCTTAAATATAACACAATCCAATGATAACCATTTCAAATTTTATTTAAAATTCCTTGGGTCTATAAAAACGTTAACTCTTTGTCAACTGGTGTCTTCTGGTGATGTTTATGCAAACAGTTTGGACACAGATCAGGCCAAAAATAACGTTGGGCCTGATCAGGATTAAAATTGTTGGACGCTCTGAGAATATAAAAAAAAAGGTTGACTTGAAAAAAATCAGCAGACGACAAAAAATCATGAAAAAATACCCAGTAGGGGAAGAGTTTGACTCACCTTAGCTCTGGCTTCTCTTGAACTCTCAGCTTCAGCTGCCATCGCTCTCTGCATCTGTACTGGCAAACGAACATCCTTACTAAAAACAGAAAAAAGACCCATTGTACAAAGCTTCTATACCAAGATCAAATTTTTGACAACATTTAATTCTAAAAGAGACAGATATGAGCATATTATTCTAAACCCTTAAAACACCAGCAAAAAATTCATCTGAAAATTCTGTCTGCTTTTGTCGACTGCTGCAAATTTTTTCTAACATTATTTAACAAAGTTAAGTATAGAGACAATCAATGTGGACCCAGATCAGACTGCTCCTATAGGAGCAGTCTGATCTGGGTCTACACTGTTTGTTGGAAATGCTTCTAAAACACTTAAGCAGACGACAAAAGCAGAGGACATTTGTTGCGATTGGCATTTTAAGGGTTAAAGTTTGTAAAATCATACTTTGATTCTAAAGCACACACTTTCTTAAAAGATCAGTCTTTATTATAAGGATTTCAAAAGCATATGTAATATTTTAAGACAATGTGTTTTAGCTGATATTGAAAAATATGCATGCTCATGCTAGCTTACAATTTTGACTGTTCATGGATTAAGGTGCCAAGAATATGCCTGTATGGAATCATGCCAATTAAGATGAAATGAAATCTTAAAGGAAATGATTTGTGCTCAAATATTACCTAACATAGAGGTTCTATCATGAGTGGTCATTATGCCGCATTTTTTTATTTTTTATTAGTTGATTTACGGGGAAAAATCAGATTTAGGGTCTGGGGGACGAAATAATAAAATAAAAAAGCTGTGAAAATGACCAGTATGATAAAAAAAAGCTCTGAAAAAGACCAGTATGCAAGTTCTTACATTTCAACCCGCTCCACTTTCACTCCCCAAGGATCTGTAGCGTCATCCAAGGATTCCTACAACAAACATAAAGACCAGATTAATTTAAATACAGCTATTTTACCAGAATAATTATTCTGATGGTGGTCAATTTTACAATAGTATTAATTTACATGTTTCCTTTCACTTGACTGTAGACAAAACATCTAAGGTGTACGTAGCATTCATTTATTCAAGAGAAAATAAAAATGTTTGAAAATTTGTTTCACTGACATTTTCAGGTATCTCAGAAGATTAAAGAATAACACCAAGTGTATATGAACAGGAAATAATACTATCATCCATCATAGTGGGCGATGTCACGAGAAAACCTGTCTTCGGGGTTCCGACAAAGTGAGATTCAGACATGCCTGCTAAGTTACAGAGAATAGCTAGAAAAATGAAATTTTGCTTGTAGCAAGTCTAGATATGATTCTTTTCAATAAGTGAACAACAAAGGCGCTGATCAGACTGCGCAGATGCGCAGGCTGGTCTGGGCCTTTGTTGTTAGCTAACCCCCGAAGACAGGTTTTCTTGCATCGCAGCCCATATACACACAAGGAGTGTTACAACAGTAGAGAAATATATGTAACAACAACAAAACCACAACCTTACGCCAAATAAAAAAACATCTGTGTTGAGGGTAACCAGCCCCTACCCAAATTTACTGGTGAAACCTAGGATTTTTTCAGGCTTTCTGGAAAAATAAATAATTTTATGTTTCCAGAAAAAAAAACAAATATTAAAAAAATGGGTGTGCCTACCCTACCTAAATTTTCAGACCCGTAAAACAGAACATGCTAAATTTTAGTTGGCCTTAGAATGGATAACAGTCACAGCTTCTAGTGGAGGTCTAATATGTATATACAAGTGACAACATCTACTCCCTAGATTCTGTTGTTTATGGAAACACAAATTACCAATGAATCGCTGTGATTTTCTTACTACTGGAGCAGTATGTCACAGCAGATGAACAATCAAATCTGATGATATCCGTCAAACTATTGGACTGTGACATCCAATTTTGCCTCACTGGTTATCTAGACATATTTTAGTAAACAACACATTTGGAAATTTCATCAGTGTGCGTAGCACACGCTCATAAAATTTCATGAGTGAACCGATTAGATATAGTAAGTTATAAAAGTGTTTACTCTCTCCGTATAATAATTAAACCAGCCACTTTAAAAGCCTCGTTTTCAACACTTCTCTTTCAGGATGTCAGAGAACAAAGTAAGATACAAGCGACATACCATAATAACTGGTCACCAGTATATATCTCTGAACAAACCATTGTGAAAGAGAAATAATAGAAAAACAAGGCAAAAATAATATATCCAGTTTATATTTTAATAAATATATATCAAAAGGATACTTGTAAATAGAAAATTCAAGTAGAAAGTCATAGATCTGACTAAAAACCATAATCAAGAAAGCCTTCAAGTACAATAACATCGCATGTTACAAGTGCCATGTAACTGCCCTAACCTCCCCTTCCTGTAAAACAGTAAAAAAGGAAGGTGTGACAACACAGACAAAGACACAGTTAAGCAGAAATATATAATATCTGTGAAATAGGGAGGGAGGGTGTGGAACTTACTATATCTAATCGGTTCACTCATGACATTTTAATTTCATGAGCGTGTGCTACGCACACTGATGAAATTTCCAATTTCATATCGTAAACCGATTAGATATAGTAAGTTATAAAAGTGTTTGTTTAAAGTTAACCAAGACAAAACTGCTGTCTGGAAAGAACTTCCTTTTTTTAAAAACCCTCAGTAATATAATGCCTGAACATGGAGACTAATATGTCTTAACCTGACAAAGCTATAAATGCTGCTATAGATGATGATGTAAATGTTGATGACTGTACAGAATACTGGAGTCAGTACCAGCAGCAACCTAAAGCTTCTTGTTAGTCTGTATGATTTCATTCCTTAAATCTCAGTCAGCAGCTATGGACATGCCGAGATGGTCAGTTCACCCAACAACAAGCTTAACAAGCAGTAAACCACTTAACTAAAGTGTAAGAAAAAACTTTGAAAAACTATTGTGTGAGGTGAAATAACATTTTTTTTTTTTTTTTATTATTATTATTTTTCTATATATATATATATATATATATATATATATATATATATATATATATATATATATATATATATATATATATATATATATATATATATATATATATATATATATATATATATATATATATATATAGATATATATATATATATATATATATATATATATATATATATATATATATATATATATATATATATATATATATATATATATATATATATATATAGTTAAAACAGAGAAACTAAACATTTAATTGTCTAAGATTCACTCATTAATACCATTTGACTGATATATCGAGAGTGTGAGTACTTTAGATTTAGTGCAAAAAGCCTATCATGCATGGCAAGTTTCCAAGTATTGAATTTACATGATATGCATATACATGTACTCATTTTGACCCAAGGAACTTTTAATAAAGCCACAAAAAACCACATCCACATCTCAAAGATATTAATATTTAGGATGGGGAGGCCTAGCATGAAATATGGAATTTATGACACCTTTATACTGATTATGTTATGAAAACAAGTTAGTGTAATAATCAGCTACAAAGATCACAGGGCTTAAAACGTATCATGGCCTCATAGAATCATAACCCCAAAGGATAAAAGATCTAAATTCTCTGATCCCTGGGACACTGTTGTATCTTGTAAGTGGTCTAAAATATGCTAGTCCTGATTGATGCATGCAAGTATCTATTCAACTTATTTACATGTCATGTTTTCCACAACCATTAGATAAAATCTTTATGTGCTCATTGCAAATAAAGCATTGTCTTAGTCAATCATTATCATAACCTGAATGCTTTGAGCACAACTTTATCCTTCTGTCAATAGACTGGCTGCGAAACGTAGATCGCCTGAAAAAACCTTCCAAGCTGCTGGACATTTTTATTTATCTATTTATTTTTTTTTTTTTATTTTTTCTTTTTTTTATTATTATTATTATTATTATTTATATTATTATTATTTATATTATTATTATTAGTAGTGGGTGATATTCCCTTTTCTGGAGACTTTAACAAGTCAGCTGTAAGGAGGGATCAAAATAAGTTGTTCTATTGAAATTAGAAGCAGAAGTGCATACATGACAGAAATTGCCAAGCTGGTATACAGATCACCAGTGGTATCCGACCATTGTCTTTTGCATTTTAGTAAGACACCCTGCAATCAGCGATCCCCAACTGCGGAAATAACATTGCCAGTGGATCTAGTTACCAGCTGACATAATCTCCTTATCAAAAGATTGTGTCTGCTGCATGGCAAACAAATCTATATGTAAGGGACCCCAGACTTTCACAAGTGCTAGGAAAAGACAGATTCAGCTACAATTGCTGAAATCCAACAGAACATGAGATTCCTGATCCACTTCCACAACCAGAATTCCGTTAGCATGAAAATTAAGCCAATATAAAAAATATTAAGTGAGTATGATCAGGAAATACCACAATCACAAACCGCAGACAACCCCGTGGCACCGCGAGGAAGAGCCGCTCAACCATCACGAGACACCAGGAAGACAAATGAAGCAAAGCAATCAGCTCTGATACTAGAGGCATGCAGGATTCTTGGTTACTTGAACCAGGTCTAAAGAAACAGTCCCTTGTTGTCAGCAACGAAGAAACTGAAGACCTAAAGCTAGACTAAAGTGATTGCCAGACTAAAAGTGAATACGAATATTGCTCAAATAATGATGAAAGTTTGCATGCCAAACCCGCAGCTAACATATCCAGCACATAAATGTGCAACCTGGCTTCCTGTGTGTCACTGACCATGGGTTGACTGAAGACCACATACTGCCCCCTGTTTTTTTAAAACATCTGAGCACCATGGAAATGACTAAATCCAAAACAGTAATCATCAAAATTATGCCATACCAAAGATTGATATTGTTAATCCACCAAATCAGTTCTTCTCAGACTGATGAAGGTAATATAAAGCATTGTCTCAGATAAAGGTATTTTACAATTCACCTGTAATGGAGGGGTCAGGGTATAACAGAAATTTCTGTTCTACTGGCTCGATCGGTGCCGATCATTACGTCAGGGAGTGTAAATTTTTAATGTAAAGTATTCATACTCACTTACTTTTTTTTTTTTTTTTTTTTTAATTTTTACATCCCATTAGACAATAAATATGTCATGTCGGGATGTAATATCTGACAACAATGAGAAATGATGCAACTGATTTATTTATTGTCATCTGTGCCTGTCATTTTTTTTTTATTATTATTTATTTATTTTTATATAAATTCATCACAGGACAGCTGTCACCATCTTATTTATTTCATTTATTTATAGATCTATATGTATTTATACATCTGTCTAAAGATTGAATTCAGAAACTGGTCCTGAGAAGTTGGCAATACCCTTGCACTTGCTTCTTTTTAAAGCAGCAAATCCAGGTCTACAGCCAAATGAACTTTTGGGAAATTGCAAACTTAAACTCAGTTTAATACTGAACTTTTGAAACGAAAGAAATTACTATCCCCAAGACTATTTTGAGAACACTATAGGATCTGTGTGAAAGCTTTTACCATTTTCTATGAAATGGCGCAGTTGTCCCGCTGAGGTCAGGCTATATATTAATTTTAATTTATTCATTTTTATTGTATTGTAATAACTTCGCCTGCATGCAGAAACTGCAGATATAGGCTCATAGCCAATTAAGGCATATTTTGCTCCAATTTTAGGAGTACAATCATAGGTGGACAATCTGATTTTAACCAATTGGTTAACCAAGGTCAACCAGGTTGCATATTGCTTTAAGAACAGAGTTGTAACCAACACGGGAATGGTCCACATTATACTTACCGTGGTAAAAGCCTGAGCTCTACCTGGCCCCCTCAGAAGTGGGGTCCTTTATAAAAAAAGGTTGTGGTTTGACCTTAGTAGAGGTGGAATCAGGGGTGATCAATGTTTATAAATAACCCTGATTTCAGAATCACGGCCGATGAATCTGGCAGTGAAACTATTAAAGTTGCTTAAACTAATACTGTCTAAACCAGTTTATTTGGCTTAAGTCTTGTCCAGATTCAATATTTGAATTTTAGGAATGAGAACTAGAAATTTCAGGATAAAGAATTTTCTACTGAAATCATGCTCCCCTAGTAAAATGTTCCTTCTCCTTGGAATTGTTAGACCAAAAAGAACCCTTCTTGACTTTCTTTTTTTAGACCAACTGCAAAGAAAAGTCATGTGAAGTATACTTCACCTGTGAAGGTTTGGCATAAATTACCAACGAAACAGTTTACTAATATTTGTAGGCTAATCTACCTCCCCCACCATATTTGCCTAAAAAGAGTGACATATGTACCTTTAAGGTCGCTGTCTTCTCAATAAATATGTAGGTAACTTGAAAATACATTACTTGAACCGAATTATATCTGGTTCAAACATAGTGCAAATGTGAGACACAGAACCAATAACTTTTAAAAGTTTGTCCTGAAATCCCCATACTACTGGTCTGTTATTTCTTTATTCACAAGATTATGTCATATGTGACCATAACATGTAATTGTATTCTACAATGAAACAAAACCAGTTTAAAAAATCTCGTAAACAGAGATGTCACAAGCTAGGGCGCCGTATTCGCATTGTACGACCGTCGTGCATTGTACGGCCGTCGTGCGGCTAGGTTCTCTTGATTCCCATCAGATTTTGCTGTTCTAAGAATTGATTTAACAAGTAGATATTACGTGCAATTCCAGAATCTTTCATTTATGAAATATTGTCGATAGTTTTATATCAAAATTCGACGGAAAATGTGTTTCTCTATAGAATCGCTGACTCAATGGGAACAACGGAAATATGTTTAGCCCCTGTAACTATTTATAAGCTCATGAATATTCATCTGGAAATGACGTTAGAGCTGTCTACTAGAGGGCGTGCATGTCGTATAATCTAGACGCATGCGCACTCTGTGGAATACGGTGTCAAGGTCAAATTTGCCATCGGGTAAATCATCCGCATAAACAAATTTGAGCGGCGAAAGTTTAGTAAATCTTTTACGCTATGTTTTTAGAGGGTTACCCGATCTTCAGAATGATCTAGGGTAACTGTAGATGTCGTCTACGACTCGCCCTCGGGTCAAAAATCCCGTTAGGGGAGACGAACCCACCCTTCACAATGGAAAGGCTCGGTTCAAATAAAATGGCGTTTACCACAAATAAAAGGGAAAAATCGTAAACTACGACCAAGGAAGAAAGTGCAAAGATGACAGGGGTCACAACGAACAAGACAAAAACGTCAAATAAATGACACCAACCCAGAAAATGTAGGCAAGTAAAATTGTATTGTCTTTGTTCAATGGCAGCCGGAAAGAGAAGTGTTGAAAACGAGGCTTTTAAAGTGGCTGGTTTAATTATTATACGGAGAGAGTAAACACTTTTATAACTTACTATATCTAATCGGTTTACGATATGAAATTAAAGTTGATTGGCAATCACGGTTGGCATACATTTGTACAAAGAAGCCCTTGGAAGTTCCAATATGTGTTGACAATGTGCATGCATCATTGTAAGCTGTGTACAATCAAATGCAAAAAAAAATCAAATAGTCGTTCTAAGTGGTTCTATTGTTGATATTTGTTACTCACATTGTTTATAGGGGCTCTGTATTTACAGTTGAGTTGTTGTTTTTTTTCAGTCAAAAGTGCTAGGCTGCTAGCTTGCAAGTTCCGGAATGTATCAAGGAATTAAATTTGATCTTTTAATGCTATCTTGGTGAGCACTGTGTTTTGATATTATCAATAATTAAAGCACATACGAGGCCAAAAAAATACCTGTGTTTAGACTATAATAGTGTAACCTGACTCGACCTAAATTTTCTGATAAAACCTAGAATTTTTTCAGGTTTTCTGGAAAACTATATAATTTTATGCATTTTGAAAGGCAAAATGCTTTCAAAATGCATAAAATCATATATGTTTTCCTGAACAAAAAATAATTAAAAAAATATGTGTGCCTACCATACCTAATATGTTTAGACCTGTTACCTGAAACACTTATTTTTTTATTTGGCACGAGCAAGCACGTAAAATTAGGGCTTGCCTGTGCAATGTATGACACTGTATCATATTGCTAAGCACTAATGGTTCAGCCTTGTCTGTGCAAATAATCCTTGGAGTTTGCAGACACTGTTAGTGTTGACTACGCAGAGGGCAGTGGCTCAGTTGATAGAGCAATAGACAGGGGATCCATAGGTTGCTAGTTCAAAACCCACCCCTAGCAGAATCACCGTGTTGCATCATTGAGTATGACACTTTATCCACTCCATAGTTTTGGTTCAACCCAGGAAGACAGGGAACCATCCCAACATGACTAAATAATTGTCGATTGGGACATAAAGCGTCAAAGTAAACATACTCATACAAAACATAATATAACACATATAGGCTTTAGCCTCTTTAAATATGCCAGTATCGGCGTTTAAAGGAGTCTTTTGAACATATGTGATAATATAAGTAATGAAATCTTGTGCAAGCGGTACTATAGCATTGGATCCTTATTACAAATTCAAAAGTAATATAATGAAATATCCCAAACATCTTTTGAATAGAAATTTATTTCATCTTGAATATAGCTGTACATCCAAACTTGATTGTTCTCATATTATCCCCTATAGACCATTCAATTGCTGTCACTTTTCAACTACCTAAGCAAGTTTAGAAAACACATTTTTTAAATTGAATTTTGCATGAAAACTCATAGTGTTTGTTTGTTTTGTTTTGTTGCTTTACGTCCTATGTCAACAGCTTTTGTCATGGCCAACGGTCATTGCACCTAAACACACTTTTTCCTGGGCGAGCTGGAACAAGCAGTTAACCAGTACTTCGTGCACATACTTTCGCTTGTACCTGACAACAACCCTTCTAGTGTGTCCTGATGTAATGCATTAGATTCTGATTGTAATTGTTATACATACTACATTAAAATTGTAGTTTTAGGTAGTTTCCTGAGCTATGAGAATTGTTTAAAGCTGTACCTGGAGGCAAAACATAAGGACAGATGTCTTATTGAAATGATTCATATAAATATTCAACATTGCTACTACTACATTAAAGGCGTCATGATTGTTTGGGAGTGTTTATCTAAACATATATGTGCAGTTTGTGGAAAGGTGCACATGCAGAAACTTCCTACTGTCCTGCTAGTCAAGGGTGACATCATGGTTTGTTCACAAAGCTATGAGGGACTTATAATCGATAGATCACTTGTATATTAATCCTATCCTGCAGAGAGGATAAATATACAAGTGATCTAGGGATTCGCGTTAGCTTAAGTTGAGTGTACAAGTTATTGTTTTACTTAACAGGTGTAAACAAATTATTATGTCACTGTCACTCTTGGTTGGCAGGACAGTAACTTATGCCAACCATTCTCAATGTTGACCAGATTTTGACAGTTTGAGCATCTGCTATGACTAACGCAAGTGATAGGCATGCATTGTATATAGAAATAGTGAAGCTACAAATAAGAATAAAATGAGCTAAATATATAAAAGTACTTTATATATTACATAGGCGAAAAGCAATGATCATAAATTTACTATCCTGCATGAGTACGAGTGGCATCTGTTTCAAACTTTATGAAGTAAAAGCATCATATAATTATATATATGACAGATCTTACAAAATAATCTGTGAGTCAAGCAAAGACTAAGACCAACCTGGTCATCCATCCAGTCTGATCAGTCTTTGCTGTCAGCATAAATAATTTATAAGGTCTCATTGAGATCCAATCGGGAAAGACCGACAAAATTCCGGCATTAAATCAAGCCTCGGGTATACTTTTAAAAGGTGCATTTCACGTAGTACTATGTACGAAAAAGCTCTATTTTGTTAGCGGGAACTGGTGTAAGGAAATTAGTTGGGTAGCATGTGCGTTCAGCCCTATTAAAATCTATTTCTCTGATTACCCGAAAAGTTAAATCAGCAAAATAAATAAGGTTTATGTATATTCAATAAAATATCGCTGAAATTTATAGAAAAAAAACAACATAAACTTTATTTATATATGTTTGTTTTGTCACAATCACACTTGTTATTGTGCTTGCATGGTTTCTGTGACGTCATCTTCACGTTATGTAACGTCAGCGTCACGTTATCAAAGTGAATTTTAGATGTACATCCGAGGTCTGTATTCACTGGATTGCACGGAATTGGCCAAGGCAATTCCAATTAACTGATCTGAAATTTCGCTAAACACATCAGGGTTCGAAAGTGGAATTCGTCTGCACGTATTTACGAGTGCCTCAGGCTGCAGGGCTAGTGAAAATTTTGATATATCTATCGAAAATTAAACTTTTCCCATAAATGCCAAACAAATTTTGCGATGAAGGGCAAGCAAACATTTTCAGATATTTCGAGGCCTGCACATATTATTTTGTTGGTTATCTCAGCCAAAATTAAAAAAATCCTGTATTTAGGGTAACCCGACCCTACCTAAATTTACTGGTGAAACCTAGTTTTTTTCAGGCTTTCTGGAAAATATATAATTTAATGCATTTTAAAAGGCTAAATGGTTTTCAAAATGCATAAAATTATATTTTTCAAGAAAAAAAAAAATATATATATATATTGCTTTTCTCAACTATGTCCAGGTATCTCTTTTGCACGCAACACTTATTACATGATGTTTTGTTTGCCTCCTCCAAATAAACTAAAACCAGGTGATTGTTTTGTTTGGAAAGAGATTTGTTCTCTTTAAATGTGTTTTTTTGTATTTTGGAATAAACTTTACTGACAGGCTTTAAAAACGCAACACTAACTTCCTGTTATAGCTTTCAAAAGACAGTTGAATGTAAACTTCCTTTGTTTCAATGATGTCATCATAAGGTGGCTTCTTCAGTCAACACTTAAGTTTTAATTGTACAACTAAACTAGACCACGTTATTGCTTTGTAAAGTTTTAGTCACTGAAACATTTCTTAAATAGCAGTTTTTAAGTCAGCCAATGAACGGGTACATACAGATTAAGGCCAAAAAGCAAACCTGCTGTATTGCAGACCTGCCAATCAAAATTAAAGCAATTCCTGATGACAAATAAAGTACATGACACACATATAATCCTTCTCGTGTTTCTTAATTTAAAGAAGTAGGGGATCTTTCACTGATAAAATTTTGTCAAATGATTTTATCAGTTGACCCCTATCTCAAATAGTTTACATTTTCAATACTTTAAATTAATTTGAAATAGACAAGGTTTTCATGTGTTACTTACATATGTACACTCTTGAAAAAACAATCAAATTGATTGCTTTGCATTCTTTGTAGAGACATACATTAAAGCTGCTATCCTAGTGTTGCGTTTGTAAAGCTTGTCAGTTTATTAGAGAAAATTCTAAAGCCAAATATGGAGTACAGGCTTTAGAAACTCTGAAGAGGTTACATAAATGTTATATACAGTGTACTGTAGTCTTATTTTCAAACTAAATTAAGCCAGGCAATAATCTAAAAATTATTTTGTATAATATAGCCACACACACACATGTGTGTGTACAGTACTGCTTGATAAACATTGTCAAACAAATTTTGAAAGTCTTACACGTATATATCTTGTGTAAGAACTCAAATCTAGCAGTGCTTGTTTAGTAATAATTCGCTGTTTGGAGTAGTTTTGGGACCATAACCTAGTTTGTTAGTTTCATCATGGTCAAACTAGGTTATGGTTTTTGTGTACAATAGAATCAAAATTAGTATTGTTTACACTACAGTTTGTTTACTAATGTAAGTTGTAAGTATTTATTCATAGTTCCCTCATTTCTACATACTCTGTAAGCCTAGGGCAAATACTGAACATGCAAATGAAATATAATGCATGAGAAAAATGAAACATAAAAATGTACAAATCAGAAAGATCAACAAAGTTTCAGAACACATGTATCGCCTGACCTAAAGCTTCCATTTTGGGTCAAGGTTAATGTCACTGGTTCCCTTGCTCTTAGTGATATAAATTTGGAGACAGGAATCAGTGAGCCACATCAGCAGATATATCATGTGACTAACAGTTATGGTCAGGTGACCATGCAATGGACAGCAGCCAATGATTTCTTTTCATGCAAATTTACCCACAAGCCACAGCCATTCATAAAACTGTGATGTCATGTGTCAGCATATGTGTTTTGGGACATTTTTTGTAAACAAATCTTTATTTGCTGCTACAAAAGTGGATTTTCAATATTTTGGACATATTTTTATGTGAGCACCAACTAGAGGTAAGGGACTTACTATTACAATAAATTTTACACCAGACAAATTGTTCCATATATAAACTTTTGAGTCAAATTTTAGAGTGTTGCTATTTGAACAAAATGTGACCCAAAATATAAGGCCTAAGAATGGGGCATAACAGAAAAAAACATTCTTCGGCCTAATCTTAGACCTATGTTTGGAGGTGAGTTTTAAAGAAGATCAAATCACAAGTGCACAGAGTAAGAGATTATCTTCGTACAACTGACCTTCAAACAGTGAATTATTACTCAACAAATCACACACTTAGAGCTAATATATTTTGATTCTAACACACGATAAATTATACTATTTCTTGTTAAAAATCAAATCTCCCATGCAAAATAATAAACACAAGAAAACAGTGTAATTTATAGTAAGTTCATGCAAGTTTTCATAATAGATTATTTTGATAATAATACATCTGATTTTGGAGTTAGGAGAGGGCAAACAAACATACTCAGGCCTCCAGATAAGAGATATTGGAAAACTATTTTCTTTATTTCTCATCCAAAACATATGTTGTGGGTACTCAAAAGAACCGTCTCAATGAGACGGTTCTTTTGAGCACCCCAAACACATGTTTAAATTGATGGGTAAGAAAATAATTACAATTTTACACTCATTAAATTTCCTTATCTGGATCTATGCATGCTGTTCTGGTGAGGGGTTTTCATTCTAAAAGAGTACCTGCATGAATGAGCTTATGTGTTCTCTATCACTTAAGATCTCAGCCAGGGTCTTGGTACCCATCACATTACGTAAGGTAGTCGCTGCTAATAGTTTAGTAGATGTGTGTGCATTCTCAACGTTAATAATTGACATAGTCGCATCATAGATGCGAGAATAGATCACTGCATCTACTGCAACTGTAACCGAGTCTTTTGTTAAGATCTAAACACAGATAAAAGAGAAAGAACAAAAAATATAACAGAGGAAATAAATAAACCGCAACACATGAGAAAAGGGGCCTTACTATATGTCAGCAATGAGACTAGTAAAGTCAGGCCCTGAGGTTATAAAACTTTATTCATGCTCAACAGTTGAACTCAACTGAGCATGGAATTTATCATGCTTATAAATGTTAAAATGTCAACAAGTGTTGGCCTTTTAACGTTTTATAGCATGATAAATACAACACCTGAGCAAGAAAGTCTTTATTTTTCAGCACTTTAGCTTTTATTTGTAGTTGGAATTTAATGCTCAATTAAGTTGAACATGAAAATAATTAAGTAACCTCAAGGCCAGAAATTCTGTCTCTATAATTTGAAGCTGACACTTGATTCTTGTTTTGTGTATCTAAACAGCAACAGCCCTGGCGAAAAGAACAAGTGATAAATGTAATCCACGCATGGATCCAGAAAAGTTTTGTCAGATGGGGTCAAATTCTGACAGGTTTTTTTCTTTTTGTTTTTTTAGCTGGTGAAGGAAGGATGGATCCAAAATACCACTAAAAGTGGGCCTTCATCGGCCCACCAGCGAAACGCAATTTAATGGCGTTTCGGTGGCATTCCCATGATGCCGCAACAGCAACATTGAATACTGGCTTGGTAGCTTTGCGATTTTTCAGGGGATCTGGCCCAGTATTGCTAAGAAACCGTATATTTTTGTGATTTTTCAGGGGGGGGGGGGGGGGGTCGGGACCCCCTGTCCCCGCCCCCTCTGGATCTGCCTATGTTATATCACCAGAGTTGTCACTGTTTACATCTTCAACAAGTAACCCCTTTTCACATGAGTCCGATCGTTAAAACCTCAGAATCACTTCACATTACCTGCATAAAGTTACTTATGTGTTCTCTGTCGCTTAAGATCTCAGAAAGTGTCTTTGTGCCCATAACATTTCGCAGGGTCGTAGCAGCCAAGAGCTTTGTGGAATCATGAGCATTCTCAATATTTATAATGGACATAGTAGCATCGAAAATGCGTGCATAGATAACCGCATCCACGGCAACTGTTACTGAGTCCTTTGTTAAGATCTAAATGCCATGAAAAGTAAAATAAATACCAAAATAAGATTTTGAAATAAATTTAGTATATGAACATGGTATTAATTACGTATGCAAGCTGATTATCCAACAAATTTTCATCCCATTGGCCCCAACTTGAGAATGAGTCCTTTATTGAAAAGCCAAAGTTTCATTTATTTCCATTTGCCATGTGTTGCTTTGTAATTGCAAACACTGCTGACGCAGAGTAGCTACTATGTTTGACATCATCATATCTTGGCCTTCAATGATTGTGGATTTTCCATGCGCATGCTCAATTATCTCGCTAAACAGTCCCTAAATTGGTGTGAAACTACCGATTATGGTAGCAGCACTCATTATTTACAATCTATTACATAGTTGCTAATAACATTCAATTTTCATGCAATGCTTTGGGTAAATAATAATATTGTTTTTCACTTATTTACATTAAAGTACGACAGGTGGCAAAGATCAGGAATCAATACAATCAAGTACCACCTCTGAACCAGGATACCTCATGGGAAAATGACAAACACACAATTGAACATCACAAACGACAGCCAAGAGGTGAGCTCTTTCCCAGCAGGTGACCACAAGGCAGCAATGAACAGACACGAAAGCATGACAAACACAAGACATAAAGAACACAAATGATCCACAAAAGATGTACTGCCTGGGAACGGTCAGTAAAAATATTTTACTGGAGGGGCCTCAGGGCTTAAACCAGTTTTATGCCGCCAACCTCCCCCTTCATTCTGATGTGGATCACCAGTTTTGTTAAATTAGCAAGTGGTGGTAGTTTCCACTTGTTTTTTAAAGGAAACCACTAGCATTTATCAAGTTAGCAAGTGCTTAATTCCATCCCTGAAAACAATGCCTCTGGTCAGGTTAGAACCTGGGATCTCGTGATTTCAAGTCAAGCACTCTACCTCTGGAACAAGATGGTTCCCTCTCTATATAAATGTACGGCATAGATACGTATAAGGTCTAATTTTGAAATACTGCTGATACCTAATATAATATTCAAAACTTCGTGTGACAAATGGATTTTTACACTTGTGGTTCTTTTGATATATACCAAATAAAAAAAGAAACGCAACAGTAAGATTTTCCTTTTAAGTTCTCCTTTTATTGCTAAAATACAAAAGGTTATAAAACTCTTATTTCTGATCAAATCTTACTAAAACTTAAGTATAGCGTAGATGAATACGTAATAGTTATACCATGGGTTGTCCGCCTGTACTTAGAGATAATCCACAAGCTTTAGCGAGTGGATTATCTTACGTACAGGTGGACAAACATGGCATAACTATTTTATACCACCTACATCAGTGTAGACCTTGCACAGCACGAGATATTTAGTGCTAAATTTGGTAAGGGTGGTATAATTTTTTATTTCAATTGTATGAATAAAAGACATAACTAACCATCGATTGGCATGTTCTTGAGGCATTTATTCAAAGGAAGTGTCAGATATGGAATTTCAAGTAATGTCTACCAGTGACATATATATATCTCTAAAGTTTACTCATGCTTTTGTCTTTCATAAACTCATTTTCACAGGACATGGCTGTATAAACTGATGACACCTAAAGTATGCGTAATACGGTCCCCTTTTAAGATTCATAAGGTTTATCACTAGTATGCAGTCGTTAACAAATGGTTAGTCACACAACAAGGGCTACAAAGTAGCCAATAATCGAGTATTATCAAAAATAGATAGAAGTTGCAAAAAGAAGTGTCTTAGTATCGTAAGGACTCAGAGACAATTTCAATAATACTAAAACCTGTCTTAAGTGGCCACTTAAAATAGACAAAGGTCTTAAAGACAGATTGTAGCTTATTGAAGGTCGGAAGTATTGCAGAATGCTCCCTATAGAGCATTCTGCAATACTTTCGACCTGCAGATAATCAGTATTGAACACTATGTTTGATCTTCTTTTTGAGTGGCTGCTTAAGACAGGTTTTACTGTACATTAACTATTCTTTGAGAGAACATAATTAAGCTGCTAATTTTATGTGACTGCAGTTTAACCCCCACCTGCTACATGGCCATTTTAAATAAGGTTTTGACACCTGTTGTATAAGTTGAATTGTAATTGCTTTTCTTCTTTTATTTGGTATAAAATTTAATAAACTCCTTAGTGACTACCTTAATGATTGTTTCTGCACCACCTATGCATCAGTACAATGATCCACCAATGATGGTGGCTGTACTTTAATGGAAGAAGAGGAATTTTCATCAGTTTCATATCATATGAGCACGACAATCTCTTCTACTTAACCCTTTACTCCATAATGCTATTTTTAGATCATGGCATCATTTTTTATTTTTAGACAACATTGAAAAATTTAAGAAAAATTAGGTTAAGTTTTGAATCCTTTTGAAAATATCATTAGAAAATGGAGCATTTGCTCCAAAAGAGCAAATGCTCCCTTTTCCATGATATTTTCATATCTTGATATTTCAAAGGCGTCAAAAGGCATATTATTATGGAGTAAAGGGTTAATAGCAGATCTAGATAACATTATAACATCAACATACCTCTTGTGGGGGAATGTCGTAGGAGAAGGTCCTCAGATCTACACACTTGAAGGTGTCAACACATGGGAAGAGGAAAAACAAACCTTAAGAGAGAAAATCATCATTTTTATTTTTAGAATTAACAAATTTTCTAATTGGTGGGGCCAAATAAAAAAATCCTGTGTTTAGGGCAACCCTACTGGTGATTTACTGGTGAAATGTCTATAAAAATGCATAAAACTATATTTTTTCCAGAAAAAAAATAACTAAAAAAATATGTGTGCCTACCCTATCTAAATTTTCAGACCTGTTACCCAAAACACACTTATTTTTTATATGGCCTTACTAATATTACAAACCTTTCAAGTCTTATTAACTCACATGCTCATTTATATGCGCATTAAGTATATGAGCTTCTGCATTAAGCTGATAATTAGTTTGCACTTATTGTGCGGCTAAAGCAGAGTGGATCCAAATCACCTGACTTCACCAGAAGTCACAGCTAGGTCCTGGTCCAGAAAGTTTTGTCACAGAGGTCTATCTAAATTTT
This sequence comes from Loripinus fragilis, assembly GCA_964019695.1. Taxonomy (NCBI): domain Eukaryota; kingdom Metazoa; phylum Mollusca; class Bivalvia; order Lucinida; family Lucinidae; genus Loripinus; species Loripinus fragilis. The sequence goes on from OZ026515.1 coordinate 89,004,691, forward strand.
GACAACTTTTTTTAAAAGTTTATGAGGGGAAAGAAAGGATCCAAATACCACTTAAGTGGCCATTATTGACCGGCCGGCGAATTGCCATTTAACCACATGAAATGCTGGCTAGTAGCTTTGTGATTTTCCAAAACATTTCACATGCGCAACAAAGCAGCCACAAACAAGTAATTAGAATTAAGCAGTATAACAGAAGTTATTTTAATTTGATTGGATTCTTTACGTCCCATCAACAATCTTTCAGTTATAAAAGTAAAGGTCTTCCTGCATGGGTTGGACCAGTACTAAGCTAGGATTAATGTATCTTGCTCAGGGACACAACGCAGTGATGCCGGTGAGGCTTGAACCCGCGGCCCCTCAGTCTCGAGTCAAGCACTCTAACACTGAGCCACTGCGCTCCCTGTTCTGCATGTGGCATAAGACAATATCATCAGTGCTCCATACCTGGCCCCTTTGCTCCTCCTGACACAACTCTACCCAGTCTAAAGATAACAGCTCTCTCGTATTCTTGTACCACCTGTAATGAACAAGTACAGTAAAACCTGTCTTAAGCGGCCAATCAAATATAGACAAAACAAAAGTCTTAAAGGCAGATGGTACCTTAATGCAGGTCAGTATTGCAGAATGCTCTCTTGGAGCATTCTGCAATATATTTGACCTGCATTAAGCGGTGCTCGGTCTTGAAAACCAATTTTTGGTCTTCTTTTTGAGTGGCCGCTTAAGACAGGTTTTACTGTATACATTGTTTAGCAAAACATGCTACTCACTACAAATTTAAAATACTGATAAAAAGCCATGTTCAGATCATGAAACTCGCTTACTGTTTGAGTATATAATAATTACTTAAACTGAGTCCTAATTTGTCTGTAGACGTTGACATTACACTAGAAACATTGCAACCAATAGACACAGGCGTTTTTGTTCACAAAAACGTCTTGGGCGGTAATGATGGTGCGATTTTCTAAAGTTTGTATGCTTGAGCCAATTTGTAAAAAGAATTTCCAGTGTAAGAAAATTGATAGTTTAATGTTTTAGTGGCATTTTCAGACCAATTTTGATTCAATCATCATAAATGCGAGAACAACACGTCTATCGGGTCCCTCTGAAGATGCTTGAAGAATCGGCCTAGCTGCTTCTGCCTAGACAGGCAAACATTGCATCAACGTTTTGCATATAGGTCTATTCTTGAGAAACAAAGGTTGAGGAAGATTTGTATTTTTGAAAGCATTTAATGGGGGATATATGGCCAACATTGAATTTAATTCCACATTTCATCAGGCTCTGGTGGGTCAGGCTTCAGGCTCAATGACGGCTCTGTTGTAAAGCTTTTGTTCATGGATTGGTGCCTGGTGCTTGTCTTTGGCTGGTCCCACTGTGGCTTAACTTGAGATTTTCTTCAGCTCTGATAATCTGTGAGTTGTGTTCGAACCTTTCTTTGTTTCATCATAGTGTATTAATTTGATTAGATTGTTTTTCTGTGGTGATACATTGCATAAGTTAGGATGCCTCCAATTATCTAAATATATTTTTTGTGTGTTTTGACAACAACAACAACAACAGAATCTAGGGCGACGATTTGTTACCAGTAAAATGCATTTCAGCCCCATCTTCAGTGGTTTAGGCCATCCTTGAAAAACTGTTTGCTGTTACCCCACTCATAATTTTCCACGAGGGCAAGTAGGCATTTTTCACTGATTTGTTAAAAAGACATTAAAATAAAAGGAAATGTCTAAAATTGAAGGAAAACAATTATTTTGCTAAAAACGGCCATAATTTTTTGGGTAGGTGACATTTTGAGTGAGTCGGTTGCGTGACTGCAAACATTTTTTAAGGATGGCCTAATTCAGCTCTTAGTGTATTTTCTAGTTTTGCAATCATCTTTATGGAGGAGAGAGAGTTGGTTGCTTTACTTTGTTTGTCTTACTGGAGTCTTGTGATTGTAAGTGTTCTGTGGCTCTTCCTCATGGTACCGTGGGTTAGAATACAGTGTGAGTTTGTGTTTTTTCCTTATCATACTCTCTTTTCAGGGACAAAGTACATCTTAATTTGGAAAGTTCATCCTGCAGCCCCTTGATATGTACAGTGAACCATCTGTGGATCATTATGAAAAACTAGATGGAAGAATTCATAAGAATACAAAGGCCGCGAGACAGCAGATAAAGTGCCAGTAATAGTTGTTGTTCTTTGCTCATGGTTCGAAAACAAAACTCAAAAGGTATTTGATCATAGAAAAGAACTCATTTATCCTTAATGAGTAAAGATCAGGTAAATTGATTTATAGGCAGCATACAGTGTCGCATGCAACTAATTGAAAGTTCATATATGCATGTGTTAAACCATACTTCAAATGTGCGTAATTAGTAGCAGAGCCTTAAACCTTAAAGCACCAATTACAACAAAAATTGTCTGCTTTTGTCGTCTGCTGAAATGTGCCAGTAGCTTTTGACAAACAGTGTGGACCAAGACCAGACTGCTCACTGAATCAGAACTGTTAGCCCCCCTACTTACTGAAGTCAAATAATGCTAGCAAAAATATGCCGCAGACGACTTAAGCAGACATTTTTTTTATGGTGCTTTAAGGGCTAATTCCTCACCTACGTTTGTGATGTGGCTTAACCCTTAAAGCGCCAAGAAAAAAATGCATCTGAAATGTCGTCTGCTGAAGTCGTCTGCTGCAAATAATTGCCTAACATTACTGACGAATTAAGTATAGAAGCAAACAGCGTGGACCCAGAACAGAGTGTTCCTATAGGAGCAGTCTGATCTGAGTCCACACTGTTTGCCATAGAGGCTTCTTAAACATTTCAGCAGACGAGAAAAGCAGACGACAATTGTTGCGATTGGCGCATTAAGGGTTTAATGACTTACCTTCAAAGAACAAAGTAGTGAAAATGGGAAGAAGATAATAAGGATAAAGACGGAAATTGCCATCAAGATGTAACCACAGCAACCGATATCTCCATCTGCTTCTTGTCGATCATCTTTACCGACTGAAACAAGAAAAGGTTTTTTTCTACTAATTGTGAAATGCTTAAAATTTATTTGCAGGTTTTGTTTGGTTGTTTGATTTGATTCTTTACTCCCCATCAACAATCTTTCAGTTAAATAGGGACGGGTCAACCAGTACTATACTGGGATTAATGTATATTTGCTGGTATAAAGACTTACATGTACAGGGGCCCAGTAGCCCACGGCCCCTAAACTTTGAGCTGGGGCCCTTAAATATTTGAGAAAATGCCCATATCCCTTACGTTAAATTTTGAATGCTGCCAATGTGGGTCCCTAAGTCAAAAATGTTGATGATTGTAAGTCTCAGTCCATGTATTTGGGTTGCCGCTCCCTACAGTCCATGTATACTGAGGGAAAAAGTTTAGCAAATAATTATAATGGGATTTCCAATTGGCGATCTTTTTAATATTGGATCTATTTTATCAGCACGTGCGTAAGCATGTCAGTTGTTTGGAAATGATCCAATGGCTACCTAAAAAAACAAAAGAAACAAATTTGAATTTAATAGCGAGAATTTGATCTGCTGAGCATTTTATTTTCAAACGCTTTTTAATTGAAAGGGAGGTAATTTGAAAATTTTCGGACTTTTAACTTAAAACTGTATGAAAATGGTGATCAGAATATTCAGTTTAAAACCGGTTTTCAATAGTTTGCCTTTAGATCTAAACATATGACGTAAAGACTCTATACTCGCTATTGCCAGATGAACTGTTTTAGGAAGGGGACATAAAATCAGACTCTACTGAAATGTCGCTCAATTTATGTCATCGTACTCGTAAACGTTTGTCAACATATATTTTTGATATATGAAATTAAAGAACCTACTTCATCTGAACTGTGATTCTCCAAAGTATATTGCTTAACTTATTTCCCTCAGTATATTTGGGTTGCCGCTCTCTACTGGGAGGTTGGCTGCCTCTACATGTATATGCGTCAAGAAACAAAATACCATAACTTGGCTCAAACCTCTATGTGTCATGCAGTAGCCTAGTCAATGCAAGCCGGGCTCCCACGAGTACTCATGACTACAGGCCTATTTGCAATTGCTGAATATATGACTTTTGACTTACCGCTATGGCAGAGGCTGAAACCATTGCTCTGCACGTTGAATCGGTCACATTGGCAATAAAAAATTCACGAGCGGACACACTTGGCAAGGCCATTGGCTACTCAATGCTGTGGCCGTGTGTAAAGTACTGTCATGTTATATGGAAAGGTGGACGGTGTTATATGGAAAGGTGGACGGACAAACGGACCGCCGGACGTGAAAACAGTGCATACAAAAGTCTGCGGATGGGTGGGTTGGAGAGCGAAATCGAAACTGTTACAACTAACAAGCTCGGTTGAAATTAGCAATATGAGCAATGTCTTTTTTCCTCCACTAACGAGGCTTGTATAGGGGTTTTAGGGATACAGGATATTTGCCATTTTACTTCCAGGGATATAGGATACTATCCATCTTACTTCCAGGGATATGGGATACTTTGTTCAATATTTTCGTTACTTCCAGGGATATTGAAAATTTAGGAAAATTAATTATGGGGATATTTGCCAATTTATAAGGGATATTTGCCTGTTTACTTCAAGGGATATGGGATATTTGGTACCCCCCTATACAAGCCTCACTAACCAGCTTTTATTTATAATTATTAAATTAAGCCTCGACGCGAGAAAACCTGTCTTCGGGGGTTTGCGAACAACACAAGCGTAGACCAGCCTGCGCATCCGCGCAGTCTGATCAGCACCTTTGATATTCGCCTTTTGGAAAGTATACAATATGTAAACTTGCTAAAAGCGAATTTTCAATTTTCTAGCTAGTCTCTGTAGCTGAGGAAACTGGTTTGAAACTCGCTTTGTCGGAAACCCTGAAGACAGGGTTTCTCGCAACGAGTGCCCTTTTAGTATATGTTATAGATACTTACAATTATTATGGCTATTCCTGTCCATGTTTGGTTATTCTGAAAAAGAAAGTCAAACGAAAATATTATATTGTGGTAGTCATATAAATCTGGCCCCATATTTTCGTTGTCATCTTTGTATCTTTTTTAAGGACACAACTAATTAACTCTCTGTTAACGGTCGTTTTGCAGGGTTTCATCTCTTAGTGAAAATGGTTAATATGTCAGTTTTGTTGGAATAAAGGGGCACCTTGCCCCACCATCAAAATGTAGTTTTTGAAGACAAGCAGTTTTATTATTACTTTTATAAGTAACAAATCAACAAACAGCTGTAGCCAGTCTATGGGGCATGCGTCTATCAAGTAGGACTGTAAATATTGTACCTGTGGAACTTGCATATATTCGATTTAGAACAAAAGTGTAGATCCAGATCAGCTGGCTTTTTTAGCGCTGCAGAAGCCATCGACATGACAAGGGATAATAAGGCCAAATAAAAAATACCTGTGTTTAGGGTAACCCGACCCTACCAAGATTTACTTGTGAAACCTAGGTTTTTTCCCAGGTTTTCTGGAAACAATATCATTTTATGCATTTCGAAAGGCGAAATGACTTTCAAAATGCATAAGATCATATTTTTCCAGAATATATACTGCTCAACTAAAGTTTAGCACGGATTTTAATATGATGCTCCACTTTGAATAAACATGAACAATTTTATCGGATGTTATCAACATGTATGGGGATCTTGAAATTTACGTTTATTCGTGTCCGCCAGACAAAAGGTAATCTGGTTAGGCGTCAGTGGATTGACGTTAAATTTGATGTCATGTGCATGTAAAGGATACACGTCTACATTGGAAATTCAAACTTTTGATTCTAATGTAAAGCAAAAGGTTCTTTATGATGAAAAACGTTAAACACATCAAAGTTTGATACCCGTTTATGCCACGTTTTATCGTTCCAATATGACGTTAAATTGGTATTTTTCCACTTCTTGACTTTTCAGCGAACTGAATCAAGCGGTCAAGTAATCTTTATGATGCTCGAGTGGCACAAGCATCCCGATCATTTTTGTTAGTTGATCCTTTGAAAACGTCTTCTTTAGATAGCGTTACCGCCTATATTTAGCCGCAACTTCAAATTAACGTCACGTTTTAATGAATTAAATACCCAGGGACAAACTTTTATTAACGTGCCTTACCCTTAATTGTCTTTCTTTTTGCATCCTCTTAAACACGAAAACCCTTTCAATTAAGCATGCACACACAACGAGAACAGTACTGTTTTTGACTTGTAAACGTCATTATAACAACGACGTTAGTTGTTATCAAGACTCAACTTTTGTTTCAAATGCTCAATGGGGACGACCTTTATTTTTTCAGAATGGCTGCTTCGACCAAGCTAGAAAACAAAGGACTTTATAAACCGATGCTGTATCAATTTTGTATTGCCAATAATGCAGTTGAAACAAGTTTTGACCCCTCTCTTGTTTAAAGTAATAAACGACGCAGTAGAAATCCAATTAAAGTACACTAATTTCTTTGCTTAACTTTATCACATATCAAACCATCATTTCAGCAGATATTTTATAACTTCAAGCCATTTGCTCAAATAAAAATCAATTTTTATTTATCCGTGCTAAACTTTTGTTGAGCAGTATATGTGTGCCTATCCTACCTAAAATTTTCAGACCCATCACCAGAAACACACCTATCTTTTATTTGGCCTAACACCAAACACTTGAAAGCAACTTTATGTTTTTAATTGCTCGTTTAGTATTATCAGAATTTATTGTTATCTGAATGATTCGTTGAGTGTGTATATACGTCATGTACATTAAAAATAAACAAGGATATTATATCTATTGTGTCTGTATTTTTAATGTTTATAAAATAGTGGCCTACTATCCCGCTAGCAGTTTATGACAGTGACGTAAGGTATATCCAAAAATCGATACCACTTTCTAAATAACTCTTTGTTCTATATTGTACTGTTCTACCAGCCAGTGACAGTACGTCACGTTTCGTTTACAATGTTAAAATACGCGTTTCAGTCCAAACAAGAGTTACGGGAAATTCTAACAGTCTGTTCAGAATGGCGAAAGAAGGACTCGTTCATAATTTGGTCTTTTTGTGTGTTAGAATCGAAATAAATTCGCACTGGCAGTGGTTCATGGTCATTTGTTGCTTAATATATCACTGTCTGTCAGTCAGTCGTAAGTGGATAAATCATCATGATTTATTCACTTAAACGACTAACCTCCAGCCAGTGATTATATATTAAGCAACAAATCACTGCGAGAGCGAATCTATTTCTTAAACAAGAACAGGGGTATTTCTGGCTCACATACATGCTGGGCTTTTTCGGGGGACTTTCATAAGAAAATAATTTAATCAGCAGTATAAGGTCAAGCAAAAAATTATGTGCATTGCAAGTAACATGAATTTCTAATTATACTGACGGAATGTAGGAACATATTTTTATTTTGTTAAAAGTTTTTTTACATGAAGATGGGATACTATGGTCGAACAAGGAAACCCTTTGAAATCCCCTAAAATACTAAGACAACATAGGGTCCGGGGGCAAAAATATAGGCAAGGTCGGGTCCATGATACTCATTTTTTATTTTAGGATTAAGCTGAAATGGCATTAGTTTTTGTACAACTGAGGGGCCGTGAGCGCTTCATCTTTTAGTAATGAGATTTTGTGCAAAATGGATATTTGTTTCTTCAAAATTAAATGAAAAAGCAGCTACTTCTCCCTTTCTATTTAACCCTAGATTTTATGTCTAGCCTCCTGGAAACCTTTTGTTTGTTGTTTGATGCGTAAAGACGCTTCAACCTTCCTGGGTCATAAGCGCCAGCCGGTATTAAAGATCCTCCTGGAAACTGACTGCCAAATTGATAGTTTTCCCAAAACTTTGCCAGGGGGCTTTTCCCAAAATACCTTGGTAAGCCCTGGGTTTGGAAGGTGGTGTTGGCAAATTGTTGGTAGACGACGGACGGCCAGATGAAACACAACATGGGTCGCGAGTTCGATCCCGGCTCGGTCACATACTTCTACGGCCATTCTTCTCCCTTCTGCTGAATAATTCAAGAAGGGTTGTTGTCAGTTACAAGCGAAAGTATGTGCACAAAGTACTGGTTGGGGGCGCAGTGGCTCAGTGGTAGAGTGCTTGACTCGAGACCGAAGGGCCGCGGGTTCGAGCCTCACCGGCGTCACTGCGTTGTAACCTTGAGCAAGAACATTAATCCTAGCTTAGTACTGGTTCAACACAGGAAGACCCGCCCCTTTATAACTGAAGGATTGTTGATGGGACGTAAAGAATCAAATCAAACAAACAAACAAAACAAAGTACTGGTTAACTGCTTGTTCAAACTTGCTCAGGAAAAAGTGTGGTAAGGTGTACTGACCGTCCCGCCATGACGATATAGCTGTTGACTTGGAACGTAAAGCAACAGAACAAACAAAACAAACAAAAACTCGTGTTAATAAGCATATGCGCTTAGGTGAGCTAAAGAAACCTGTTCTTCTCTAGAATAATCTGGCTGCGAGGCTATACACAACTCAACTGAGCATGAAATTTCAACTCCTCATTGACATAAAAACTAAAATGCTGAGAAATAAAATTCATTTTCTTAAGAACTCTCAGATGTATTTATCCTGTTAAATTGCTAATAAGTGTTAAATGCCAACAATTGTTGTTGATATTTATAAATTTATGGGGAAGATAAAATCAATGCGCAGTTGAGTTCAAGCATAAAACAGTGTTATAACATCATGGGTTTGGAACAGAACGAATTTACCAACTAGCGTAACCTCTGGCATCATCCGTGTAGCGGATGGCTTTCGTGTCAGCCTCACAGCCTGTCACCTTGCCCATGCTTAACTAGGGCATATAATAAAACCCACTTTTTTCTTCGGAGAAAAAATATATTGTACAGTTATCTCATGCCTGTTTGTAGAATAGACAAAACTATTACCCCAAGGTGCCGTGGACGACCTGATGCACTATTGCACGAACCGAAGACCGAGTGGAATAGTGCATCAGGTCGTCCACGTTACCGATGTTGCAACTTCAAACTTTGCAGGTAGATACTGGATAGGTCACATGGTGTAAAGAGTACTGGGCATATTTCATGTGACCTTTGCCTCTGGTTCAAGGACAAAAAAGTATACTTTTGCAAATGCAGCTCTTCCTAAACCATTGGACGTGGCAATTTCAGGTGCATAGGTCAAATGATGTAGAGGGTACAGAGCAACATTTTGTGTGGTCGTCAATGCAAAAGAATGTATTTTCTTGAAAATGCATATCATCCTTAACTGTTAGACGTAACAGCTCCAAACTTTGCAGATGCATAGGTCACAAGATGTAGGTAGAGAGTATTGGGCAATATTTCATGTGACCTTCACCCAGAGGTCAAGGCAAAAGTTCAAATAATGTATTTTCTTATAAATGCACCTCCTTTACTGTTGGACGTAGCAAAACTTTCAAACTGCAGGTGCATAGGTCACATAATGTTGAGAGAACCAAGCAACACTTTGTGTGATCAGTAAAGGCCAAAGGAAAAAGAGTGTATTTTCTTGTAAATGAATCTCCTACTTAACTGATGGACGTAGCAACTTCAAACTTTACATATGCATTGATTCATTTACAATTTTAGGCTTATGGGTCCTGGGACTCGCTGTTTCCCATATCAATGAGTCCAACTGCAAATTAATGAGCCCAGAACACTATTTTAATAACTCTGCAATACTATTGCCTCCTGGGACTCGCTGAAATAAAAACTTTGCATCCTATGAATATGCAGGATGCGCAGGTAACAAAATCACTGATGCATAGGTCACAGGATGTAGATGATACTGAGCAACATGTCATGTGAACATGACCCAGAGGTCAAGGCCAAAGGTAAAATAATATATTTTCTTGTAAATGCATCTCCTCCTAACCATTGGATATGTAATAGTTATACTATGGGTTGTCCGCCTGTACGTGGAGATAACCCACGAGCTTTAGCGAGTGGATTATCTTACGTACAGGTGGACAAACATGGTATAACTATTTTTTACCACCTACATCAGTGTAGACCGTGCACATTACGAGATAATTCGTGCTAAAGTTGGTAAGGGTGGTATAAAGCAACGTCAAGCATTTGTCACATTCTGTAGAGAGAACCGAGCTACATTTTGGATGACCTTAGCCTTTGGGTCAAATGTCATAGAATGTTTTCTGGTAAATGCATCTCCTTCTTGACCGTTGGACGCAGCCTCTGCAAACTTTGCAATTACATAAGTCGCGTATTGTAGAGGGCACTGTTGAACATTTTTGTTACCTTGACCCAAATATCAAAGTCAAAGAATGTATGTTCCTGCAAATTATGCATCTCCTCCGAGACCATTGTACGTACCAACTTCAAACTTTGCAGGTCAAGGTCAAAGAATGTGTTTTCTTGAAAGTGCATCTCCTCCTAAACTGTTTGACGCCCATGGGGTACTCTGATATTATCATACATACGTAGGTTCGGGTCATTTTTTGGGGTTCAAAATTTTGAATTTCAATATTTTTGGTTTAAACATATTCATTTCTTAAATAGATAGATACAAATACAATAATTACAAACATTATAAATAGGATTTGAACGGATTTGGGTTTTTTTCAAAAAAATGTATATTTTGGGGGTTTGAAGATTTTATGGATTTTTTGGGGGGATCATCACAAAATTAGGCTATATTTAGGGGTCATTTCTATGCATTTTAGGGTCTTTTCTTATGACCAAGGTATGGAATGGGGGTATTTTTGTGGGTTGCTTAAATATTTATGGGGGGTGAAAGGTAGATGCTGGGCCCGAGCCTATGTATGAAGAAAAAATGAGAGTGCCCTCTGGGACGTCGAACTATATCGTAGGATGACCAGTTTCAGTGGCCTTTTGAAAATGAGCTGCTATTTCCAAATGTAATGGTTCATACTACTGAACATAGTTTAGATGTAATGTATAGATGTTTGACTTCCTATGGGACTGAAAATCAGTAGTGTACAAACAGGCATAGTTTGACAGACTTGTAATTTCCATGGCAACCCCATATTTTGGCATTTTTCTTATTACTTTTTTACCCTTTCCAATTCAGGCCTACAACTTTGGTTAAAAGCAACATATGAATGTATTTTCTGTTTTGATTTGACTTCCATCTTGTTTTCTATCACTTCACATGCAAAAAGAACTGATCAGCTAGATTGTTTGTGAAAGAGACCAGTATAAAGTATGTGGTGTTCTTATATCTTTTAAATAGATATTTTAGTCAATCGTAAAAATGATTATCAACGTTTCACTTCTGAAAAACTTGCAACAATTTAATAAATAGACACTCATCATCTTCTTGCATCATTAAGCATAATTTTATGAAATCAATTTAATTCTTCACTTATTTTTGTGCAGTTTTTTAACCCTATCCCCTTAGGCTTTACAGTATGTTTGTGATACATAACCAGCATCATAAATGTGAACTGTATTTCATTATAAAGAAAGACAGAAACTGCTTTAACATGGTTTTGTCTTAAGGTTGTGATAGTTAACAAGGAACAAATGCTTTTGACTGACTGATGTTAATCTTTAAAATAATAAGTGGGGGTCACTGAAACAGGTCCCAACCAATTTCTGTAAGGAAATTTGGGGAAGGTCAAAATAAAAGGTGTCAATTGTTTAGTTTTATTTTTTCTGAACACTATTCTATGTCAAACATATTGCCCAAAGATAGTTCTAAAGTGAGCTATACACTGAAAATAACTGTTTCCAAACAGTTTGATAATTTTGCCAAAAGAGCAGTTAGGGTCACTGAAACTGGTACTTCGAGGATACTGGTGCGTACTGCATAGGTCACTTGCTGTAGAGGGCAACATTTTGATAAAGGTAAAAAGGGATTCGGTGTGGAAGCTTTCAGTTTGTGTTGGTTCCTTGTTTTCGAAGTAGTTCTTAGTCTCAAGTTGTTGTACTCCCCCCCCCCCCCCCCCCCCCCCCCAACGAGGTACTTTCTAGATTAGAGATCATAAGCATTCTAATCTTGATGGGGAAGAAAAGACTGTTTGCTTTTCTTTGTCTTGTGGCTGTCTGTGATCGGTATCCTTTCCTCGCGGCGCCGTTGGTTGGACTGCAATCTGTGGTATTTTAGCATTTCCTTTTAACTTGTCATACATTTTCGCGAGAACTGTGGGTTTGATACACTTTCATTTTGTATTTGTGGCTGGACTTTGCGTCAGTGGGCTGTGAGTTTTTTTATGCTTTTCAAAATAATTATTTACCCTCACAAACGTTATGCTCTTTCCGTAAAACGGGTCTACAAATTTCAAATAAAAGGCAACTTGGCAAATCTGGATTTATTTTCTTAACACAAACAAATGAGAAGTCATGACGTAAGATGTATGACGTCATATTTAGACACACTCCCCAGCAGTGCTGCGCGTCCAAAGTGATAGGTGCAACTTGAAAGGCTGGCGTCTTGGCTCTCTTGTATGTTATGTTTTGTCACTTACTTCATTGTACATGTATCGATTATTTTCCTTCTTCCTTACTTCAAAAAGCAAGAGGCTCTTGAAATCCCATCATGGCTGTTCTCAAGATAATGTTCTTAGACTAACAGGAATTTCAATTACAGGGGTAACAACCTACGTCATAGCATGGATTTTGCACCACTAAGCTAATGAAACTCAAACTTTATATCAAGACTCTAAGGGTAATCCTAAGGGTAATATAGAAAGAAAACAGTTACAAATGGTCCTGGTCACAAGATTAGGACTGGCACCATGCCCATATATATATAAAAAAACATTCAAAGATCTTCTCTTGAACCAAAAGGCAAATAACCTTGGGCCTTGTCATGTAGCATTTGGAATGTGGGTACTACAATGTACCAAGTATCTGCTAGAAATGGCCCTAGATTGGTCTTGGCTTCCTTTCTGACAATGTCAAATTTGTCTCATGCGTTTAAATGGATATAATCTTGACAAATTGTTGTTCAATAAACCACTGTTGCAGCCAAAATCATTATATTTACTAGATCTATTTAACCAAATTAGGCAAGATTATACATAAATTCCTAAGGTCAAGATTGGTCGTTGACCGTTCGGAGATGGGACTGCCATCAATGTATCTAAGCATATTTTTCTCAGTTACTACAAAGCCAAATGAAATCATATTTCATATTGCGCATCCATCATATGAAACAATATAAAATAAATTTGTGACCAAGCTCTTATTCCAAAAATGGCTGGGATGTCCATACAAGGCAAACATATTCAACGTTTTTCTTCTCCGGAAGTAAACGGTCGATGACCATGGTGCCTTTGCATTCAATATAGTGAAAGTGAGATCTACAATTAATGTTTAACAAGTGATCCTATGTTGATCTAGATCTACTTAATGGCAAGGGCAAATTTTATTCTAAATGTATTTATCTTGGAAACCCCTCAGAAAGACGACTTTTCGATAACTATTGAAGCCGAAGTTATTATAATTTCTAGATATTCAATTCTTGCACACCGGATAAGGACATCTGAGAATTTACCCTGGGAAAGAAGATCTTATCTTGCGTATGCTATCTTACCCAGACTGTAACGCGAAGCCTGTACATTGGTTGTTTTGGAACTTGTGCATATGGTGGTAAAGTGACGTCATTGTTCTGTTAAAGTGACGCCTTCATAACATGTCGCATCTCAGCGTATTCAGGAACTTCTTTGGGCTCTTTTTTAAAAACATAAAATGCGATATTTAATAGTGAGCTACAAGTAAAAAATCCATTATTCTTGTGAGGATGGGATAGAAAAATCCGTCTCTCGCGATCACCGTTAATCATCACTCGGCAAGCCTCGTGATACCAAACGGTGATCCTCGGGACGGATTTTTCTATCCCACCTTTGCATATATCTAGAATATATAATAACGATAATAGAGTACTAAGGAAGTTGCATACAAAACATTCGTTTGATCTAAACTAGAGTATGCAGCACTCGTTTGGAGCCCTTACTCCAAACTTCAGATAAATCAGGCTGAGAAAGTTCGGAGGACAGCAGCCTGCTGGACCTGCAGCATATAGAAATACACACTGTCGGCAAGATGCTTGATGAGCAAGTCGAGTGGCCATCTCTTGATGCCCTTAGGGATCGATCCTCTCTGCTTCTCTTTAATAAGATTCATTGTGGTGCTAAAAAGACAATTACCTGACCCCAGCTCACAGTTTAAACCCTACGAGTTTATCGTACAATGCCCAATACTGTAGATACCAGACATACAGTACTGTCCTGAATAACCATCCCCCCCCCCCCGAACTATTCTACAGTGGAAAAGTCTTTCTGCTTCGTTGGTCAATTCCCAAACCACTGAGGAGTTTAGGACACTCCTAATTTAGAAAAAAAAAACACAACGGACATATTTTTCTTCAAAATTCCTAAATATGCACTCCCTGGCGTAACGATCGAGTCGATCGAGCCAGTAGTCATAGAAAAAAAAGAAATAAAGAAGGGACTAATGAGGCAATGTCTAAAGGTAACCACCAAAGGGACTTTGATTTTCATTATCCGTTAATAGTCAAACTATACTCAACTGTGAAACAAGCCAACATGCAAGTATTTTAGCGATTTAGAGAGATTATAGATTATAAATGAAAATCCTTGTTTACAGTTTTAAAAATCATATTATCTACATGAAAATAGTTCATGTATGTGAGCTATCTTTTAAGAATTTATATAAACAAAGCCATGTTTTATTGCATCCTACCAGCTATAATCACATGTAAATGTGTAGTGTATATTTGTAGTGCTATGTCATGTTTACTGTCTCTTTATTGTGTTCAAGAGGGCCACTTGGTAGAATGACTTACGAGCTAAAAGTGTATACCTCTTAAAATATTGTATAAATAAATAAATAAATAAATAATAAATAAATAAACTTTTCAAAGATATTTCTCCATGTAACGAATGGATAAATCGCCTATGGTCTAAGTATTATTTTAGCATTAGAAGTTCGGGAACAAATCAGTTTAAAAAATTGTGCTCAAAAGAACCGTTTCATTGAGGCTTTATTTGTCTCCCTGGTGTCTAGTGAGTGTTGTGTGGCACTTCCTCGTTGTGCCCCGGGTTTGTCTGCAGTTTGTAATTGTGGTCTTTCCTGATCATACTCACCATTTTAGCTCACCTGAGCCATAGGCTCAAGGTGAGATATTGTGATCGTATGTCGTGTGTTGTCAACAATTGCTTCTAAGTACATCTCCTAAACTGCTGGCTGGATTTGGGCCGAACTTGGCAGGAATTATTTTATGTGTCTCCCTTTAATAATTGTTCCAATGGTTCTATTCCGTTGCATACCTTGGTCACATGGGCAAAAATGGATTTTTGAACGAAAACTTTAAAAAATATTCTTGTTCGTGACCAGTGACCACAAGAACTAGAGCCTTGATACATTTATCTGGTGACCTCTGTACCCTTCAGCTTTGCTCAAATTTTGCTACTGTGGACAAAATGACTCCGCCCAGGGCGTCACATGTTCTTATGGAGGCGCAGCCAGAACGCTGAAAAAGTTACGCACATCAAAGGAAGAATACTGGATCGAGCAGTGATTATCTTCAATTGCGCCCCTTTTCAAAATAGGGACTTCTAAAAGAAAGAGTTTGCTCCCAAAGGGAGCGAATTATTTCCTTTAAGAGCAGGTCCTTATGGTACGGAAAATCATTTACCACATTAGTTGACCTCTCTTGAATGTTACTATTTTATTACGCACGTGCGTAACTGCGTAATGGGAGCTTTACCAATGATATATAAAAGCTCGTATAGGGAAACCATTGAAGAAATCTTCTTATCTGAAAGCCTCGATATTTGGTGTGAAGTATAATCCAAGATTACCGGAGCCATTAAGCTATTTGGTAGGTTTTGTTTGTTTGTTTGTTTGATTTGATTCTTTACGTCTCATCAACAATCTTTCAGTTATAAAGGGGCGGGTCTTCCTGTGTTGAACCAGTACTAAGCTAGGATTAATGTTCTTGCTCAAGGACACAACACAGTGACGCCGGTGAGGCTCGAACCCGCGGCCCCTCCGTCTCGAGTCAAGCACTCTACAACTGAGCCACTGCGCTCCCCTATTTGGTATGTAGCATCACCTAGCGGTACATGTTCGAGACTGTGTGTTCAAATAATAGTCCTAGAGACAAAATAGCCCTGTCCAGGTCAGGGGGGGGGGGGGGCTTAAAATAAGGTTAATTAGAGAAAACATTTTTTTAATCACAAGGCCAACAGCCTTGCTATTTGCATGGTATGTAGCATCACCTACTTTACCAAGTTTTAGCATTACATCTTTAACTTTTGGAACATGTATACTGAGTAAACATGACACTTAAATGGTTTTCAACGTGGATTTTGAAGAAAATGGGTAAATTAAATAATCCGATATGTCAACAATGTGTTCGATAAGTACAATGAATAGCTTTAATAAGAAAAGTACTCCAGTTTGTCACAGGACATCGATTTTGAACCAATGCCCATTACGAAAGGTAAGAGACCTAAAATAGACGGAACGTGTCAAATATACTGGTGCTTAAAATACCAGTTGTCATAAGGTAACGTAATCAGGGACTTAGAATCGATAGATCACTTGTGTATTAATCCTATCCGCAGGATAGGATTAAAACACAAGTGATATATCGATTCGCGTTAGCTCAAGTGGAGTGTACAAGTTAATGAAAATTGTAAACAAAACATTTCGTCCTGTCACTCTTGGTTGGCACGACAGTACGTGCGTGAAGAAGTAATCAAAGCTTTTAGGCAACTTATGTGTAGATTTTTTCATCATAAAGAAAAATACAATTCAGAACAGACTGCAGTATTAAATGTCGTTTCTAATTGGGTAATCATCTCGCTGGGAAAGAGAAAGCTCGTTGCTTTGCTTAAGTTGCCTCTCGGTGTCATGCGACAATTAGTGTTCTGTGTCTCTTCCTCACGGTGCCGTGGGTTGGTCTCCATTGTGTAATAGTGGCATTTCCTGGTCATACTCACTTTTTAATCCGGTTAATCCTACCATTTGTCGTCTATTCCTGAGTTTAATTACTGTTTTTTACGTAGCAAGGAGTACGATTACTTATTTGTTTATGTTTAGTTGTAGTTACAGAACATTGCGGTGGCAAAACCTTGAAAGATCGACCCGCCATGGACATTGTTCTTTGTTGAAAGAGAATGGGCAAGCTGTTGATATATATTACACTTAAAGTGGTGAATAGAATCCTCCATTTGACGATGTGGACATGTGTAAAGCAAGAGCAAAATTCACATCACTTAACATCCCACTTCTATCCTGTCTCCCGTCATTATTACATTTTAGTCCATAGTCCGGAGTTTTCAGTTCGAGTTACTTACAACACCCCACCCCACCGCACCCCTCCCTCCAAAATGATTTTGTTTCTTAGCAAAAAGATGTTGGTACCTAAAACCGCTTTTATAGTAAGCTCCCGACATTTTATTTTACGTAAATTAATTTTTATTATGTGCCCCTCATTATTTAATACTTTTTGAGATATTTAAGACGCAGATGACGTCGTACCAACGTCGATGCGACGTGATGCATCGATGTTGATACAACGTTGTTTAAAGTTGTTTGCCTGTTTGGAGGCGTAACCAGAACGCTGAAAATGTTACGCACGTCAAAAGGAGACTACTGGATCAAGCAGTGATTCTCTTCAATTGCGTCCCTTTTTAAAAATGTGACTTCTCTTAAAGGAAAGATTTGCTCCCAGAGGGAGCGAATTCTTTCCTTTCAGAGCAGTTCCTTACGGTATGGAAAATCAACTTCAACACATTAGGTGACCTCCCTTGAATGATACTAGTTTTATTACGCACGTGCGTAAATGTGTAATTGGAGCCACGCCAATGCAAAGTATGTATCAAAGCAGGAAGTTCGAGTTACCGCCGGGCGTCACAATATACAAATGTGGTAATGTACAGTATTTAATTAGTACTTAAACTTTGACCAGTACAGTGGCGGATCCAGAGGGGGTCCAGGGGGTTCGCCCCTCCCCTCTCTGTCCCCCGTTTTCAAACATCCTATGAAAATGAAATAATCTGGTCTCACTGAGACCAAATTATTTCATTTTCATGGGATATTTAAGAAAAATTAGATAAAATCAACAAAGTGAACCCCACCTCTTTATACAAGGCCTTAAACAATCTAACTCCAACATATATATCCGATTTACTGACACCGACAGCTATAGCATATAACAGAAATCTTAGGTCATCAGAAAATGGCTCATTAATGGTACCAAAAACCAGGACTTCTTTTTACACCGGCTCATTTACAGTTTCAGCCCCTAAGCTATGGAATACTTTCCCTACATCAGTTAAACACGCAACTTCCTTGAATACATTTAAAAGAGCTATGATAGAATTTATTTCATTTTAGAGACTGCATTTTTACTTATGAACACACTATTTTTATATACCCATCAGAACACATCGGATGTACAATGTAGACAACAAATGTGCCACCTGACGTAAGACTGTGTGATACTTTTAATTTGTCTGAAACTGCATTCTTATCCTTTTTTAGCAATGCCATGCATGCTTGTATATATGTACATTTAGCCGTTCGTTTACTTCCATGTTTTTTCAGGTATATGTTCAGAGGGCCATATGGTAGACTGGCCGTCGAGCTAAATATGTCACCCTCTTGAAATATTGTATAAATAAATAAATAAAATAAATACATATGAACCCCCTTTCCAGAAATCTGGATCCGCCTCTGCAGTAAAAACTTGAGATAAAATATCAAGGTAAAACATGTTAATGATTATATACTATATATTATATACCATACTTAATATAAATATTTTTATTCCTTATCACACTTGCCCTTGCGCGGATCCAGGATTTTTAGTCGGGGGATGGGGGGGGGGTCCAAGTCCATCTGACATAAAAAAAAAGCTCTGACAACGTTCCTCAACTTACTTTACAGAAGTCAAATGGTTACTTTCAAAGAAAACTATCATTTTCCCAGGTTCCAGTGGGGGACCAACATTTTCCAGGGGGGGGGGAGTCCAACTTTTTCCAGGGGGGAGGGGGTCCAATTGTTTATTCCCTATATAAACCCATTTAACTTGTGGTTTTCCAGGGGGAGTCCGGACCCCCTGCCCCCCCCCCCCCCCTCTGCATCCGCTCATGCTTGCCCTAATATTATTTGTTTGTTTGTGTTGGTGTTCGAAGAATTTTTCAGCAATGTCCGAACGTTTTTCCGTCTTCCTTGGTAGAGAGGATTAAGTGTCTTGCCAACAACACTTTGCCTTCGATGAGTTTTGCTAAGACCATTTAACATGTATGATAGGGGTAAGCTACAAGTAGGTGGGGTCGACCGATGAAGTAAATTTCAGCTTCATCACGTCACATCTTGGCCAAAAAATATTGGCAAGGACTCGCCATCCATTTCAAAGCCACAAACAGTTTATACTGTCAAATCATTGTTTTCAGTTGAACATACATTGTATTTTGAAGGAAAACAAATTGATACATGCGCAGATCCAGAGAGTTTTGTCAGAGGGGGTCCAACTTCGACGACTTTTTTTTAAGTTTTTGTTTAGTTTGAGAGAAGGGAGGATCCAAATGACAATATAATAAGGGGGCCATCATCGGCCCGCCAGCGAAACGTCATTTAAATGGTGGTTCGCTGGCGGGTCGATGATGGCATTTAAATAGCATTTTGCTGGCGGGCCGATGATGGCCCAGCATTGAATGCTGGCTTGGCAGCTTTGGAATTTTTCAGGGGGACCGTACCAGTATTGCTAAGAAACCCTATATTTTTGTGGTTAAAAGGGGGGTGGTCCGGACCCCCTGTCCCCCATCTGGATCCGCGCATGAAATAAATGAAACGCATTTTCAGGGCAAACTCAATCTACAAGATTGTCGTCTGCTGTAGTCGCGTTTACTTGTTCAGGGTTAAAAATTGGGGCAATTTAGCGCTAACACATAATCACGACATGTGTTATCAAATATCTTTCTTTGATTTTCTGGGGACAGCTACCGACAATTTACATGAAATATTGATAATGAGTCTTATTTGAACGAAGAAAAGTTTACAAAAAAATAATACATTTGGATACTTAGGTAATGGTCTATGCTATAGACTATGGCCGTGTACCCCAGGACCACGCCCTATTTTTATCCGGTTTTACATGTGTGTAATCAGCTATGATCCTGGCGTTTCCAGCTCAGTTAGAAAATGCGCACCCGGTTTTCGAAGATCGGTTCCATCTCCGATGGCGGTGCTTAAATTTGGGGGGGGGGGGGTAATTTGGAGGTAACGCGAGCCAGTTTTTTTTTTTAAAAAAAAAACCTACCCCAATCAATATACTTGGTGACCTATTCATACATGTACACTTGATCGAACAAAATACAAAATATATTCATTTACTGTTCTTATATCAGCTGTCTGTAAACATGTCTGTAAACATAGTTACAAATAAATATTACAATTTTGGTTTCTGAGCTGATTTTCTGAGCAAAACTATGAGTATTTTCTTACAGGAGTGCCAGAAAACGAGATCATTTATATATCAATGATGAAAAACTGGGTCAGTCATATTTTTCTTAGAAAAAGGGGGCTTATCGTATGCCTGACAGCGCTGAAAAAGGGGGCTATTCGGGCCGCACATCCGTACTATGTCATATGTAGGTAGTTATCACCCCCCCCCCCCTTGTCGCACAAGGGCTGTTAATATCTTAGAGGAGGGTGTGTCACCACGGATGTGTCGTGCACTACAAGGTGAACATACGTGCGAATGTAACGCACACGTACAGAAGCACGCACACATACATTCACACACAGGAATACGTGAGCAGGTGAGATTGTTTACGTTACTTTTTCATCCGACCTGTATAATGACCTAGATTTTATCTCTATTTACAACACTGAATATGTACAACACTAGCTGAATATGTAAGTAAATTATCGATATAAAATGAAAAGGACTTACAAAATAGATCAAAATAAGCTATATCGTGTAAGTTATTCCGACACTGTTCAAGTAATTGGTGAAAACACGGATTATATCCAAATATATTTCGAAATCCTTATTACAAAATAGGCAGAGTGTGTTTATATGTCTCCGGGTAGTTCAATACGTCATTTACCTGGGTGAATTGTCACATGATTATAATACGACAATTTACCATATATAATCACTACGCAGTATGTGAAATTCCTAGGTCACATGAAGATTTTTTTTTGTTAAACTAAGTATGGTGGCATATATATGCTACGTGAAGCTGCTACGTGACGCATACAACTTTTTTCATGAGTGGTAGCAAGAAAATCAATTGGTTTATTGTTAACAAAGAAATATCTTTAAAAAAGATATATGACGAAGTGACAGAATTGAGACATATTTGATATGAGTATTTAAACGTGAGAATTTTTAAAGAAATTGAGAAGAAAAAAAATGGGGGACAAACATGGTATAACTATTTTTTACCACCTACATCAGAGAAGATCTTGCACATCACGAGATATTTCATGTTGGTAAAGGTGGTATAAACTTTGTTATTTCTTCGGTAAGCTGAGCTCAGCAAAGCGTTTGGCCGTTTGGCTGCTACATTATGTAACTCTAATGCTCCTATTCTAAAACTCGAGTCAGAACGAAATAAAATATGCCCTGCGCCCAAATGCTGCATATTTTAACAGCTATAGTGTCATACATGCCTGGTGCAAAAAAAAATCTATAGACAGTAGTAGAATTTAGTTAGTACCATAACCTACAAATATTAGTTTAGTTGACCGTAACCTACAAATATCGGCAATTGTTCCCTACGGAAGAGCCATACTTTTTTAACCATCGAGAATACGCAGATATTTCTTTACATTTCTCGCGTTTAACTATCATATTCTTTCAGCGTCAACGTTAAAATCATATTTAAAACTTATGAAAAAGTGCAAAAAAATAAATAAATAAATCATTACATAACATACTCTTAAATTTCTGCGATAGATGAATAACATGCGCGGATCCAGAAAGTTTTGTCAGAGGGGGTCCAACTTTGACAACGTTTTTTTAAGAAGGGAGAAGATCCAAACAAATACCACTATAAGCAGGCCACCATCGGCCCGCCATTTAAATGGCGTTTCGCTGGCGTGCCAATAATGATGAACAATGAATGCTTGCTTGGTAGCTTTGTGATTCAGGGGATCTGGACCACTATTGCTAAGAAACCCTATACCAACTAGCAGATGAAGCTCAAGCTTTGAGCTTACTTTGTCATTCTTTATTCTTGTTTATCACGTATATTATTTGTTGACACCGCCATTCTTACGGGCGCCTTGCAATTGCACACTTTTTGCAATTAGCGATGACATCTTTTGCGCACATTTTGCGATTTCAATTGCGCACTATATTCGCACCCCAATCAGTAGTGTCCGTGAAACGATGACTTGTACGTGTAACCGTGCCTGTGCAGTGAAATCAGTTACGTTTTCATTGATTGTGCTTATAAATGTTGTTCAAAGTTCTTTCTTCAAATGTACAGTATAGGTGGAGTATGCAAGTGACATTATGTTCATGTTTTTGGCTGGAAAGTCAGAGAGCATTTACCGTAGCATGTGGAGTGCCATAAGAACTTTATGTGAAAGACGTGATTTAATCCTTGAACCCACCTCCGTTCTAAAATACTTTGACGTACCTTTTGCATAATGCTTACAGTGCATAAGAATGCTCAATGCACATTAAAAAACGAGCTGTACCGCCTTGCAATTAGCTTATTAACCCCGAATTAATTTTAATGAGGTGTGAAAAAAGTGCGCAAAAGATATGTTGAATCATGCGCAAATGAAGGAATCAAAGTGCGCAAAAGATATGCAGAATCGTGCGCAAATGAAGGAATAAAAGTGCGCAAAAGATATCCTGAAATGCGCAAATGAAAAGCGCCGATTCCGTACTATTGTATGATCTCACTTGTTTATAATATAAGCGCTTGCTTACTGTCAGATCTTGTACCATGATATTTCTGTACAGTAATATACATGTCAAGTTACAAATAAAATATTGTTTAAACCAAGAAACCCTATATTTTTGTGATTCTTTAGGGGGTGGGGGTCAGGACCCCCTGTACCCCTCTCTGGATCCCCCCATGAATAACATTTTCATGGCATGTACTGAGATCAAGTCAGCTTATCACCGTCAATGAAATTATAAGACTTCGTCTAAAAAGATTTTTTCAGAAGTGTGTTTAAATTGTGAAGCACAAAACTACTCTTCTGCCAGCAATCTATCTGCTGCATCTTTTTGTCTGAAAATGGTTTAAATAGCGCACTTGATTTCGAAATGAAATCATCCAGAATGGGCTCTCCTCTGGCTAGTAATGCTCGCACTACATCAATTCAAAACTCACAATTTAAAAATCAATTTTCAGTCAGTTAGGAATAAGATACCACCCAGCAGGCACATGACGTCAGAACAACGTCGAACCAACGTCGCATCGACGTTGGCATGAAGTTGTTTTAAGGTTGTATGCCTGCTGTGCAGTTTCCCATGCATTAATCAGTAGATCATCGTTGCTACATGGTCCTGGTTACATGTAACACCGGAGATCCTGAGCAGTAAAATCGTACCACGGTTAATTTAGGTTATTCTATCTTAAGAGAGGACCGGACAAGTAGTAGCGGGGTGGAGTATTTATTATGCTCAAAGGTGAAATCATAGTTTCTCAAGACGGACTGTGAGATAGTTTGGGTTCAGATAGAACTCGTAGGTACCAAACTAAGTGTTGCTTACTATTGCCCCAAAGAGGGAAACCCTTACAGTGCCGATGAATTTCACAAGTCGCTGGAGATGGTAAGTCAACAAAAGGGTGGCATATGGGTTCTCTGGGATTTTAATTACCCAAAGCTGGGTTGTGATAAAGAAGATGTACCTTTCATCAGGCCAGGTTGTTCCCTTACCAAACTGTATGAGAATTTCATCGAAGCCCTGAATGACTTTGTCCTCATGCAAATGGTCCGAGAACCTTCCAGAGGTGGAACTATTTTTGACTTGTTTTAACTTCCAAAAACACCCTGGTTGAATCTGTATTATACCTTGTTTGTCAGATCACGATATTGTGAATTGTACCGTCAACACCAAACCCACGGTAGCAAAGAACGCCCCAAGAAAGACCTTACTCTACAGAAAAGCTGACTGGGCATCTCTGAAGGTATATAATTCAGGCCTTTAGTTAAGTGTGCGTACCAAAAAAATAATAATATTTTTTTTTATTTCTCAACCAAAACATATGTTGTCTCAATGAGACGGTTCATTTGAGCACCAAAACATATTCTTAGAATTATGGATAAGAAAATATTTACAGTTTTACGCTGCATTTGTGTTTATCTAAACCTGTGGTCCTTTTGCCACCTCTTTCTATCATGAGGTTATGTGGGCAGAGTTTGAGGATGCCTTGGATTCCGGACCATGGATCACGCAATCAATTAAAAGAGAAATAAGAAAACGTGACTTTATCAAAAGTTTAAAAAATCAAGACAACAAGGACGGGAAAGCCTTCTTCAGCAGCAAGCATGGAGTCAAAAGGAAGATCAAGACTGCTCCTATATCATTGGCTTGGATCGGGAATCAGGCGAGGAATGTAAAACGGAAGCGTGAACACGGACAACCAATGGAGCAAGTTATACAAGAGGCTTGTTTTGCACGTGCGACTCAGGTGTGGCTCGCTGTCAATCACAACACCAGTGTCACTTCTGAACAAATGGAGCAGGGGAAAAAATGACTGTTTATATTCTCTAGAAGACTAATTTATGTTTACGTTTTTCAGTGAGACCGAATTATTTCATTTCATAAGATACTCATTTTCTTTCAGACTCCCTGTCAGGGGGCGGATCCAGAGTTTCTGGAAAGGGGGTTCAAATGACAGTATAAAAGGGGTGGTGTCGCTTTGCTGATTGTATCTAATTTTTTCTTAAATATCCCATGAAAATGAAATAATTTGGTCTCATTGAGACCAAATTATATCATTTTCATAGGATATTAAAAACGGGGGGGGGGGGGGGGAGCAAGGAGGGGGGTCGAGCGAACCCCCTGAACCCTCTCTGGATCTACCAATGCCTGATTGAAATGAGTGACACTGAACCATGTTCTATACGGACGTTGAAACATGTATATGCTGCATAATGCTGTAGTATGGATTCATTCGATGCGGATCCTGATCATAGTAGAGGAGCCAGGGTTCAAAAATGTCAAAAATAAGCATTTAGGTATGCCCCCTTTTTAGCAGAATTTTCACTTGTTTTATCCTTTAGTACATAGTATAGGCAGTATGAAACCAGATATTGCACTCAATTTAAGTCTTGCAAACATACCTTCTAACAGTGTGTATAATACGTTACCCCTCTTTTTCTTATAAACAAAATATGCAATAAAGTCTATTAAGGTAGAAGTTGAAAAGTTTAAATGATCAAAACATTATGCAATTTGTAAGAACATGCTATTTTCTACATATATTGATGTTTTTAAAAGTTGTTTGAGTCCATTATAATGCCATTTACGTTACGTTTTCAGCTATACCCTTAAAATTATTGATATTTTGTTAAAAAGTTTCATGTGACAAAATTTCAATATGTGTTCAACTTCACAATAACATGTATTTCAAAGAACGTTAACTGACCATTTCAAAACTGCAAACAGATACGTTCTAACATAAATACTTTGTCAGTTATAAGCTGTTTAATTAGATGACCATATATAAATTTTATATAAGTTTAGAACCTCTTAAGTTTGAAAATAAGCATGCAAATTTTTCTGTTAGCTTTTAAACACCTTATGATAATTGTTTTGATATCACCGACTTCAGAGTAATACTTAACAACATTTCTGAGGTAAAATATCATTTTGTTGTTCGATTTCCAATATGTAACGTATAAAACAAAGTTGAAGACAAACAAATATTGCTTAATAGCTTAAATTATACATCACTGGAAAGTTTATTTCATTAAAAAAAATGGAGAGGGGCTGTGTTTGATAGGCATATAAAGAGCATTTGTTCCAAAAGAAGAAGTTATCAGTACTAGTTAGGAGACTGTGTATATGGTTGTAATTTTTTTTAAGAAATGGTTTACTTCTTGACTTAAAAAACACATTGTTTGCTAATTTTATATGTTATGTTATGCAATTTATAAACTTATAAAATGATACGTCTAATGCAAAATCTCAACTAGGATACATTCCCTTAAGCTTGTTCAATCAAATTTGCTAAAGTAACATATATAACTATAAATAAACGAAATATATAACATGATTATATATTTGTCTCAACTGTTTTTCTGAGCCTGAAAACCTAAAACAAAGAACGTGTAACGGTTTGGCCGTTTTTTGGCCCACGATGGATTTGGCTGAAATTTGAATATATGGTGGTTTGATCTTTGCCCTTTCACATGAGCATGTTTTTGAATTAACGACGGCATATGCAGTCACATGAATTAAAGTTTCTCACTAGTGTGTATAAACAGAGGTTTGTTCATGAATGTGGATATTTTTAAAGATGCCACAAGCAAACTGACCTCAAACATAATACCAAACATGCGTATGTTTATACTCGTCATGTCTATGTCGTAATTTGAGCTAACACTACCATCATTAATTAAAATTCATGCTAAAACTTGGCTAAATACTGTGTTTACGATTACCTTGATGATATGTTGTTTTTTAGGTGTAATATATATTGAACATTTAGTGTTTTATCGCCTTTTTCAGTTAATAAATTGCTCAAACAAGCCTATTCCGGTTTACTCATATCAATATAATCAGTACGACATGTACACAAGCGTGCATGTAACATGTTAAACGCGACATTACATGCGCAACCTTTTTTTGCTGGATTAGTATGAAACATGAATATAAATAGTTCTAAAGCAACAGAAATGATAATGGAAGCTTTGAACACTTTTTTTTGCTCACAGCCACAATTATTAAATAGATACATGTGAGTGTTGTATATCTGTCTGTTCATCTGTCAGTTCGTCTGTATGTCACACATTTGTGTCTGTGACGTATCTTCCAAACACCTGATTCGATTATAAGATTAATTCACAAAACTGTGCACCTTTGTGGATGAACATGCAGAATAAAAGAATACTTTAAGGCCATGTCAAAGCAGGCGACCATAGGTTACATGTACATAATGCATATCTGCTCCATATTTACGCATGTCCCAGCTGAGATATCCAACAGTCGTGATAGCGCTGTGGTCTATATTACTTACCTATTATCTTACGTGTAACTAAGGGTTCGCAGTTCACCCCGAAGAAACATATGTTTTGTGTCATTGTGCAAGACCCTTCATCTTTATTGCTTAATACATGTTCAACCGAGGTAACGTCATGGCTGAAATATGGTTCACTGTAACGTAGAGCAGTGACGTAGAGCATTAAAACACTTTGTCATGTTTCAAGCATTTGTGGTGCAGACATCTATTTCAAGGGTGACAAATTCCGTCAATGCAGGGATTTCGGAACCGTTTGAACAAAATACATTGTGTTTTGATAAAGGTGAATAAACATCTAAAATAGAGTATTTCGATCCTTGAATATTAAATGTATGTGTTTGTTGGTACCGGTGACTATTGACCATCTGCAGATGAGTGGTTGTTGTATATATACTGCATTATTTTAGCAAACACTTTACGAGAGCGATATTTGTTGAGGAAACAAACAGCTTAGCACAGATATTGTGCACATGTAAGCATGAAGAGCGCATTACACTCATTATGAATAAAATGCTTGTGGCGTTCGCATTCAGGCCATTGGCTGTTTTTATACATGCTTTCTTGCATAAATAACAATGAATTGAAAAGAACAAAACTAAATCAAACAATTACATTAGTTTATTTGCGACAAATCTGCGCCACCTATATACATCATATATGTACATGAGAAGTTACGAACTTCAAAAAATATAGATAGGTGTTAGTTTTAGGGTCAGTTACAACATATGTTGAGAGTGTGCATTTGTATACATCACACAAGCTCCTTTTTGTTCAAATAACCTCACTTTAATAATATTACCATTAAACTGACACAGTTCTATCAAAATTTTGGAATCATATCAAATGATTCCGATATCTGTGCTGTGAAGTAGCTTTTTGCTCTACCTTATGAACCGCTAGATGAATTTCGTCGAAACTTGCACGGATATTTATCTGGGACAGCCAAAACGAATTATAAGATTTTGGTGACCTCAACCTTATTTACAAAGTCACCAGGGACATATATAAAAAAAGGCTTGTCTGTACTCTATCTTCCTAACTTATGACCAGATTTTTACCAAACTGACACAGATAACTCATTGGGAAGACCTTAATGAATGACTATAATTCGGTGAAATTGACCTTAATTCCAAGATCACCAGCGTCACATAACTCCTTTAAGTGGGTGGGGGAACAACTCTTTCTAATGTTATATACACTCCATTCCTAACTTCTCTAGTATTGCCATATTAAACAGTGTCTGCCCTGTAATTTGAGAATACCAATAATTGATTATTTTTTCCTCATGCTCCAAAGAATGATCACATAATTTGCCATTTTTGACAATCTTAATACAAAGCAATGGGCCATGCCAAAACAAAAGTGACGGTGAGCTGTCTTTTTAAAAGCAGATTGTACCAAAGAACTGTCTCCAGAAATCTATGTATCAGTTTAAGAAGGGGGCACATCAAACTCTCTCCTTGCACCTTCTCTCTCCGCTGGTCTCTCTCTCTCTCAAATAAGACTTGCGTTTACTGAAATGTTGTTGTATTTGCTTTTCAAACGCAATATATCCGAGGACTGTTTGTAAGAAATAATATTGACACGAGCTTGCTAATATGTACATTGTATTCCCTTTTTTTACGGGAATCTTATGTCTCTCCAGTGATTTTAGTACTCTCAGTGCTTTGATAAGTATGAATTGAATAGTACATTTCAGGATAAAATTTGCAGAAAAGTCTTTTTACAGTATTTGCCACATGCGGAACCGGCTCAGAGTTACCATTTTAAGGTGTAATATTATATGCACAATAAAATGAGAAATAGTTTTATCCGGTTCCGCATGTGGACATGTATGTAATTGAGTCACGAAGTACACGAGGGTGTTTGGTTTTACCATAGACTTAGTGTTAAGTGTGGTTGATAGGGCATGCTTTTAACCCCAAAATTTATCATAAAAATACATTTTAATGAAGAAAATAAATTGTGGACATTAAACTAGAGACTCTTAGGTATTATTTGGTAATATTTTGGAGGGATTTCTTTACAATCGATTTTTTACTGTAAAAGTGGGCCATTTGTAATAAAAAACCGTTACACGTCCTTTAGATGTTTGCACATTTTTTCTTTTAATTGAACAAAACAATCTTATAAGCTATTCAGAAGCCACCAAAGCTTTGTGTCGAACCTGTTCACACTCATCACAATATATAAAATAGTAAATAACATATCTGTTCTATCAAATCAGATTCATTTATGATAAAATATCTAAGAATTTCTGAAATGATGTATGGATGTTGGAAACTTTGTTTGTTGTTGTTCCTATTGGTTGTGGGAGTTTTGTATTGGGCCTTTGTTTTATAATTTGTTTCTAGATCAGCAATCACCTTGACAAGGAAGAAAACTGGTTGCTTCACTTTAATTATATTGTATATATCTGTGTTTCGTGTCCCTTCCTTAAGGTACAGTGGGTCAGTCAGGAATCTGTGATTGTGACATTTCCTAGTCATGTTCACTTAAAGAAAGAAGACGTTTGCTGGCAATCTAGACAGCATCACTCCTTTATGAATATATAGAATAAAATGTTGTTTACGTTAGATTTAATTTAAGGAAGCATAAGTATTTGTTATCATTTATTCTTTAAGAGAGTGGCTCTGTTATGCAAATCGTTTAAGCCACATCTATTTATGCATGTATCAAAACTCAGAAGGTGACTTTTGAATTTATTCTAGCTATTAACTTTAATTTCAACTTATTTTTAACATGGCTTTCATTATTTGATTAATGAAACTGATAGTCCTTTTAACTTAACACTACTAATCATTTGTCAAAGCAATGCAAGCTTTAAAACTGAATGGGTTATTCAAAATGAATTTTGCCGTTGAAATTTGGGAAATCATCCATAGGGATGGGTTTACAAGGCAAGACAGTGATTATATCCAAGAAATCAAGATTTCTTCAGTTGTAATTTACCATACCGAATTTTACTTTATAAAATTTCAACAAAGAGAAAATGTTTAAGCCAAATTTAACTAAGACACATTAAGATTACCGTTTAAAAGATTATTTACTTTAATCAGAATGTTGATAGGAATAGCAATATCTGAGTAAAACTAGCAGTCATAAGATCAAACTTAGTTTTAGAAATAAGCTGATGTTAAGTTCTATCATAATACCATAGCAGTCATTGGACCCCCTTTTAAACAAACTGTTGCAGGAATCCTGTCACTTGATTCCTTTTATGTTCCTTAAATATTAGATGAGTTGTAAACACATCAGGGTAAAGAGACAAAAAGGCATACATTAAATTATCTACTGTGCTAATAAAATAATAATTAAATGGACAATAGAGAAGGCACAATCGTTAGTATCATTACCTACACAAATAATAGATTTACATGTAATGCTAAGAAGGTATGCATAAACTTGACAAATAGTATGTATGCATGTTTAATTTATCTGTCGCTCTTTTTTTATAAATCATCTGCATAAGAAATTGTGTTTCTTTTTGATTTGTAAAAGTATCATGATACATTTCAGATAGTGATAAAATTGTCTCTATTGCCAATTGCACTATGTGTAAGTATGATACAGCATAGCATTTGTTGAGTATACTATCTGAAAGTATTCTTTTAAAGTAGCATAAGTATGGATTTTGTTTCTATTACATGAACTATCAATATACATGTACTATAAATGTAGCATCTTTTAACAAGTTGATACATGTTTATGGGTATTAATTAGTTAGTTTTAAGGACTGAATGACGATTGTTATGATTACTTATTGTGAGTGTAAAAAATAAACTGTATCCTGCTGAATATAACAAACATTAAAGCAGATTCTATCACGTATTCTGATAAGCTATATAGCTAAAAAGCAAACGTCTGCAAACATTCTGGAATATATGATCAATGAAGTCCTATTCTAGAAAGTTGTTTGCTCAAGGTCCTGATTATCGAAGTCTAATCATTTGGAAATATCTACAATACTAACAATGCAGGGGGGCTTTCCCAACTTATTAACAGACATGTGTCTGTTTCTAAAGTATTAAAATGGTAATTTAGAACAAAAACTGTCCCGTTTCATTGCTTCACAAACATGCAGAACCAGGCAACACAATGATTAAAGTAATGATCTTTATATTTTTGTTATATACCTTACCAACATAAATAATACTCTTTTACCAAAGCGGACACGCTGTAGATACTAATATATTATAACCCCAAGGATAGCTAAGGCGGGTGCTAAATCAGAGACAGAAATCATTATGATTTTCACAAACTTCAGTTTTGTTTCATATGACACCGATGAAGGTATCTTTAATGTTTCACGTCTTGATTTGGACTCCTGCTTGGAACATCTTACATTTTTGAAGAGTTTTAAGGTATATTTTGCAGGATATTTTGTGCCTTATTGTTTTAGTTATAGCTGCTGTAACGAATAACTGTTTATAAATGCATATATTTGATGGCTTTTTACAATGGGTGATGGATCTGACTATGTTACTGCGTGCTTTTTATTTATTAATTGAGCTGTTGGGGGCGAAAGAAAATGTCTTGTATATGTCATTTAACGCCATTTAATGCATAAAAAGAAGCAAATACATGGTAGTGCACAGATTTTAAAGAATAATTTAAGCTTTTTTAAACAATTTAGTTATGAATAATAAATAGGTATCAATTATCCTATTTACATGATTCCTAAAACATATACCTAATGGCATTTATGTGCTTTATTTCAAGTTTTTCCTTTTAAACCAATATGATTTTGTTGATGTTGCATCTCATTCATATTAAATGTTTAAAAATACAGTATTTCCAATCTAATCTTGAGCACTAAGATGGTAGTCAATTTCATTTTCACATTCTAGCTGTTTGAACGCATATACGCATAACATTGCACAAAATATTGTTTTAAAGAAAGTAACGTTTATAACAGAACCTTCAGGTGCCTAAATTAATATTATTATTCTGCTATTTAGCTGCATCTAATTAAAATATCAGTCATAACAATATGCAAGAAAACGATGCAAATGATAACAACACTATACTAGGAGTTTCCTTATTATCTAATGGTAACGTATTAGACTTGGCTATTGCATGGTAAATACACATGTTCATCAAAAGCTAACAGACATTTTATAATATATAATGTAGCTAAGAAAATCTTAATGTACAAAAATATCCCTCCACAAGTCTTTTGGCAGCCAATGGCCAAGTAAACAATAGAAATATATTTGATTGTAAGTAACGTATATAACAATTACGTAAGCGTAAGTCATTTCAACTTATTGTCAGTTTGGTGCTTTTAATTAAGTTACTGTAAAGCAATATGCAGATAGCAGGAAATGTGACCTATCAGGTCTAAATAACTCTTCTTTTCTGTAATGTAGAGAATAGCCTACTACATGAAGCCTGCATGAGGGTAGCTATGGCTACCCCATAAATAAACATCTTTTGCAAGACTTAAAATTTTTGCAATATCTGTTTTCACACTTCTGAAACATCATACTAACACAGGAATAGTCTAAAATTCTGCTACTTTCCGGCCACTTTTTTTTCCAATTTTTGAATCTCTGGCTCCCCTACTATCATCAGAAGACAGCTTATCTGAATTTACGCGGTTTTCAAATGAGCTTATAGAGTTTTGAAAAAAATAGCGCACAGTTGTTTTTTTTTAGGTCAAACTATTTGCAACGACTATTGAAAGTCGAAGGCGTTGTCCGTCTTGCAAGAGATGATCTACATTTACCTGTAAAATCTATACCTGTAGTAGTAAATCTATACCACCAATAATTATTAAGGACGTATCGACCGTATTGTGTTTCATTATCGCGTTTTATAAGAGTACGACTTAGACGGTTGCAAAATATTTGTTTGTTGGTTTATTTATCTATTTTTAGTCCCATTGTAAATAAAGTTATGCTCAGTATGAAGTGGTTTAACGCAAGAAAATGGCCCTCATTGCATACATAGACAACCCCGTCACATTCAATTTGTGCTCAGTGGCTGATCCAGAGGGGGGTCAGGGGAAACCCCCCCCCCCCCGTATTCTGACTGAGGCTAAATTATTTCATTCTCAGTGAGACCCAATTATTTCAATTTCATGGAATGAGATAAAATCAGTATGAACCCCCTTTCCAGAGATCCTGGATCCGCCCCTGGTGCTTCCATACAGATAAAAGCAATAAGGATGATATTGCCCATTATATAGGCTGGTTTGATGTTTTACGTCCCAGTAAACAGCTATGGACATGTCGGGACGGTCAGTTCGCCTAACCACACTTTTTTCCAGGGCAAGCTTGAACAAGCGGTTACTGCGCTACGCGGCCCGGTATATAAATGTATATATTTTAAGAGGTCATAGGTTGACATTTCCCATTTATGCTGCTACACATTAATAATTAGTACGGTGTTCTTTTTTCTAAAAGGTATTATGATAGTCCATGAAATAAAAACAAATTCTTGAGATTTCAACGTCAGAATTTTTATATATGATATGATATGAGATTATGAAAAACTTTTTTATTTCATAAATGGATAGTCGCTATATGCACAGTATTTCTACGTGGGAAGTATTTAGAAGCATATGTCCTTAAACAAGCTCAAAGTGAAATGTTTATTTTCTATTTTTGAATTTGAATTACATAAATAGGAATATCAGAAACAGCGCAGATCCAGATTAGATACCACAGCAAGCGGCTTCACATATACTCAGAAAAACAATTGAAGGATATTTAGATTCAGTTCCATCTTTATCATTCAATACAATAAAAACTTAATTAATTATACGTGCATTTCATAGTTCCAGATATCTGCAATAAAAACGGATGCTTGATTTCAGTCACGCTTCAATGGTTAAAGTACAGTACATGTCCAAATGGTGCAACCCTCTATACTGAAAAGTCACAAACATTCAAAAATGATTGAAATCCATTTTTATCGTTTATATTCCATGACGACTGGCCCCAAAATCATTAGTGGTTCTCCGTCAAAAGTATGACACATAATTGTGTTGTTGTTGTTATTGTCAGTGCTTTATTGCAGATTTATTATCATATTGGCTCAGGTATGCCATATCTGTACATTTTTGTTGAAGAAGTCGTCGCGTTACAGGCCCGTAGGAAGCAATTACAGATTGGGGGGGGGGGGGGGGGGGGGGGCACACATAAATTTTTATTGGAAAATTATTATTGGAGGGCACTGATGGGGGGGGGGGGGGCACAGGTATGAAAATTTTAGGGCACAGATGCGGAATTTGTTGAGGCTCAGATATGAGAAGGATGGGGGCAAGGATATGGAAATTATTTGGCGCACACATGTGGAAACTATGAGGGGGGGGGGCACGGATGTGAAAATGATAGAAGGGGGGTGACATCTGTGGAAATTATCTAGAGCACAGATGTGGAAACAATAAGGGTCATAACTGTGAAAATGAAAGGGGGCACATTGGGGGCACAGATGTTAAACTGTTCAAGGGCACAGATATGGAAACCATAGTAGGGCACAATTGTGGAAATTTTAAGGGGCATGGAAGTGAAAATTACGGGGGTGATTCATAGGTTGATTTTTTAAAAAAAAAATATTTTTTTTTTTTAATTTTTTTTTTTTTTTTTTTTTTGGGGGGGGTGCATATTTGTGCAAATTATTGGGGGGCCCCCCGTGCCACCCCCTATTCCTACGGCCCTGCGTTATTAGGGGCTATGAATGATAAATGGGTGTAAACACTTGTCCATGGTCGGAATTAGAACATAAACAATGATCAGGTAAAGGTTGCAGCCAAAAAATATTAACGCTAAATTTATTGCTTGTTACTTTAGGGTAAAGGGGGTTGGTACGTTTGGCGAGGTACTATATCGTAACCAATGCCCTGTAAATTCCATTTAGTATTTTACTGAATTTCATATTGGTAGTTCTATCAGATACAAAATAACTTTGGAAATTTGGTTTTCTAATGTTATAAAGTCAAACTAATTTTAATATTCTTCAACTGTTTTTCTCAGTATATTAATCTGCGAAATCCGATTCCGATGTCGATTGAATGCCTTATAATGTAAAAGACCACTCCAACATATTTTAAAAAACGTTAAGTATGCAATGTTATAGGCCTAACCAGTAAACATCTAAAAGCGGGCCACCA
Source organism: Loripinus fragilis (assembly GCA_964019695.1). Lineage (NCBI taxonomy): Eukaryota > Metazoa > Mollusca > Bivalvia > Lucinida > Lucinidae > Loripinus > Loripinus fragilis. The sequence continues at coordinate 89,039,978 of OZ026515.1, forward strand.
TCGGCCCGCCAGTGAAACGCCATTAAAATCTAGATATTCTATAAATTTCCCCTTTTTAATGTCGTACATCGATCACTTCGTGCCTTCCCTGCTAGTGGACTTTTAGTCCTTTTGTATTATTTTGAATGATATGAAATACTTTTTTCGTGAATTGTGAGTGTTGTCAGCAATGGAATTCAGCCAAATTAATTACACAATAGAAAAGTCCTTGAGAATATAATGCCCCAAAAAGATAACGACTCTAAAGAATGTACTTCTTATGGCTGAACATCGAAAAAGCCTAGTACATAACAATGATTTTCAAGGTAGGCTCAAGATGCTCTGATGCTCGTCGTTCGTGCGTTAATTAGGTTTTTAGATTTTAAATACAAACATTTCCTCCTCAACTACTGGGTGGACTTTCACAAAACTTCACAGAAATTTTCCTTAGATATTCCCCTTTTACAGTTGTTCAAAGATTTTAATTCAAAGCATATTTCTGGTTGCCATGGCAACCAAAAGGAAAAAACTTTTAAAATCCTCTTGTCCGAAACCACAAGGCCTAGAGCCTTGATGTTTCGTAAGTAGCATCATCTAGTGGACCAAAACCAAGTCTGTTCAAATCATGTCCCTGTGACTAAAAGTGGCCCCGCCCCGGGGGGGCACATGTTTTACATAGTCTTATAACGGGAAACATGAAAAAATCTTCTTGTCAGAGACCACACGGCCTAGAGCCTTGGTATTTCGTAAGTAGCATCACCTAGTGAACCTCGACGAAGTCTGTTCAAATTATGTCCCTGGGACCAAAAATGGCCCCGGCCTGGGTGGTATAACGTTTTACATACACGAAGGCTTATATAGGGAAAACATGAAAAAATATTTTGGCTGAAACCACAAGCCTTGATATTTGGTATGTAGCATCATCTAAATTTGTTCAAGTTATGCCCCTGGGACCAAACTGGCCCCGCCCCGGGGGTCACATGTGTTGCATAGACTTATGTAGGAAAAGCATTAAAATCTTCTTTTCTGAAACCACAAGGCCTATATAGCCTTGGTATTTGGTATGTTGCATCATCTTGTTGACTCTACCAAGTGTGTTCAAATGCCAAAAATCACCCCATGCGGGGAGAACATGTATTACATAGGCTTATATAGAGAAAACATAAACAAAAATATTCTTGTCTGGAATCACTAGGCATAGAGCGTTGATATTTGGTATGTAGCATCACCTATTAGACCTCTACATGTGTGCACAAACTATGATCCTTGGGCCAATAATGGCCTTGCCCCAGGTGACAGCTGTTTTATATAGGATGATATGATAGTGCAGAAGCTATATTGGGTTTTTGTATAAGGAACTTCACATTTCCTCAAAGTTATTATATCTAACAGCCATGAGTGTTCAGTGCCTGTAGATAAGCACAACAGCGTCAGATTTTTACCCCACCTCCTGACCCCTTAGGTAGTGACAAAGGTCGAAATTTATACTTCCCAATAACTAAGTCAGTTGTCAATATTTTAACTGAAATTTTGCATGCAAACAGAATATAAAACGTATCAAACGAAATATTAAATTGAAAGTCTGGGTCTGATCCTCGGGTGAACCTAGGGGGTTGGGCGGCGGACAAAAATCAACTTTTTTTATAAAATGTCATGTTGCATATCAAATGAAGGGGAATGAAGCATACAATAACATGCTAGCAAATATTTTGCCCCAAAACAAGGGACGTTCATTTAATTCTGGCACTAATGAGTCTCCTTACCACATGGCTGTAAGAAATTCTTGGAAATTGCGGTAATTTCACAGGGGGGGGGGTGTGTTTTTGAATAATTGTACCAATTTTTGTTTTTGAATCTGTTCTGTTTCAAAAGTTATTAAAAGTTCAAAAATGCACAGTCGTAATACACTGACTAAACTAAAATAATGTGTGTTAAATGAAAAGTTCAAATAAGTTTTGAAATAAGGGCCTATATCAAAAGTCGCATTAAACTGAACATTTTAGTTTCAAGGACATATAATGGATTTTGTCAGATACATAGAACATCAGCAGTGTTCAACACGTTAGTTTTCAGGTGGAACACAAAAGTACAACAAGTACACTAGTCCCATAGATAGTTCCCGTCCTAGTCAGCCCAAAACTGTTTATTGCTGCGGTGGCAGGCCTGATTCGACGCCAGACTTACAGTAAAAATATTGCTAATAGTGTTGACATAATTATTATCGGGGTCAGCTCATAAGATTTTGACTCAGCAGTTAAAACTTAGAAAGGTTTGTGTTCGGTGGGCCCCCGTCGCTTGACTTAAGAACAAAAAGGCTATTTGTGTGAAAGCGCCCATTTATTATTCTAAAATGTGCCAAAAATGTGACAAATCTTAATTATCAGACCTTTTTACAATTGATGGAATCTGGATATATAAATTTGAGCCTAAGACATGCGTCAATAATAAGCAGTGGCTGTGAAACGACCAAGCTAGGCATGTCCTCGTAAAAGAACAAAACGCGCGGGAAACAGTTTCATATGCCTTATTTTTGAATTCTGATTGGCCGATTGTTCAAGTCTAAGTGCCAAAGCTAAAAAAGTTTCAGGTAAGTTCTATAAGAAAAAAGTGCTTTCAAATTAAAAATAAAAACATACGAAAAGCAAACATGCAACCGATATAAGAGGCGTGTCCATTATTCAGGATGATGCAGATGCTAGACTGGCTCCAGTCCTTAAAACAATTTTTCATCAATGTGTCATATCATATACCTGTAGCTAGTCTTACTCTGGTGGCCCAGTTTTAAAACATAGTTGCTTAGTTGAGTGACAGTTCTATTCGGTAGCACAAATAGCCAGTAGATATAAGACTTTTCAATTTATTCACAGTTTAGCATTGCATATTGAATCAGAAGAAAAGATATGTCCCCCACCGACTTCATAGAGTTTATAATATACAATTATTGACTAATGAGGCATTGGATATGATGTGATATCGACCAGAGAATACCAATATCGACCGAGGCTTCGAATATTGGTATTCTCTGGTATGCCTCATATATTGTAACCATTATTGTTTATTGTACCTCATGTTGCCAATATACTTGGACTGAGAGAAAATAAAGAATGATTTGATTTGATTTGGTCGATATCACATCATATCCAATGCCTCATTAGTCAATAACTGTTTTAGAGAAGGATGTACAGGCATCATTGCACCTGGAAAAATACTGATCTTATATACATGTTTTGGGACAGTCAAGCATTTTGCAGAAACAGTGCAGACCTAGATAAGACCACCCTTTTACTTTTGCATAAATGTTGTGTATGAGTGTCATCATTTAACATTTACAAACAAGACTTCTAACACGCTTCGCCTGTAGAGCCAATGTTAAATAAGTGTGATATGCCAAACAATAATTCACAGCTATTACCCTGGTGACCAACGTCACCAAAATCAAATAAGATTCTCCCAATTATGTATCTGTGCCAGAAGGTCAAATGCAAGACAAGGTTTTGTCATTGTTGTGACACTGGTGAGCTTAAATCAGGTCAAGGTCACCAAAATCTAATCGTTTCTTTCTGCTGTTCCAAAATAGTATCTATGCAAATTTAGTCAAAATCCATCCAATGGTTCATAAGTTAGTGCGCAGACAAAAAGAAACGCCGATGCTGATTCTTACGCTGACGGGATCCACAGCAAAAACAATATGTCCCCAACCCCCCACATCCTTCCGGGGTGGGACATAATCCTTGAATGGGACAGAATTGCTGTAACTGTAGCCATCATTTTCCTGTGATCTGTAGATTAATCAACACTTAAACACCAGTTCATAAGTTCATTGAGACTATGTTCTGTTTACATGTCCTAGCTGTATACACATATACTTATATCTGATCATATATAATTTATGCGTTTTCATGCAGATGGTCTCTTCGGCATGTGAAAATGTCCCCATGCGCTTTTGCAGACAATGGAATCTTGATCTGCATATCTGCACTGAGGCCAACATAGGCTAACTATATGGGCGACGTCGTTTGTATGCGTACAACAAAATGGACAGATCACCCGCGCTGGCTGGTCAGCTCTCGTACTATTCAAGTTTGCTATATTACATGTCTAATGTAAGTATAGAGGTAAACAGTGTAGACCCAGATCTAACTATTTTCTACAGGAGCAGTCTGATCTAGGATTACACTAACAGGCTTGTAAAGCGTTTCAGCAGACAACAAATTAGACTACTTTTGTTGTGATTGGCGTTTTAAGAGTTAAAAGCAAAACACTTTCTTCGCGTCCTATCATCCAAATGTAAAATGCTATTTGCTTTCAGTGTTAGCAAGCGCGGATCCAGGGGCGGGGGGTGGGTGGCAGGGGGTCCGTGCCCACGCCCTGGAAAATCACAAGTTCTATAGGTTTGTATAGAAATAAGCAGTTGGACCCCTCCCCCCCCCCCTCCCCAGAAAATGTTGGACCAAAATATTGAACCCCCTGGAATCTTGGAAAAATATGGTTTTGCTTTTAAATAAAACCATTGAAACCATTGGACCCCCTGTGTAAAAATTAAGTTGAGAAATAAAAAATAAAAAAATCGTTGCCAGAGCTTTTTTCTGTGAGTGAGGCCTGGATCCCCCTGACGAAAATGCCTGGATCCTCCCTTGGTTAGCGTGGACATTCATGTTCAAACAATACCTTAGGTTTTACTAAGCAGTCCGTATGATTGATGTTATACAGTCAAAATGTGAACCAATCACTAGAATCAACTGGCTGTAATGTGCACGACCCTTGGTGACGTATATATTAATCAGTATCCGGTGCCAGAAGGAATGAGTGGGAAAAAAATGGTCATTTCTTGCAGAATGTACAATTTTGGTAGAGGGCATTATGAGGAACATTTCTGTAAAATTATTATGAGTTTGGATAAGTGGTTCAAGAGGAGTTGTCGTTTGAGATATTTCTTATCTACAGGTCCGGTGGCCAATTAGAACCAACAATGTTCCTCTTGATTCTTCATTTAAAACCGCCATATCTTTCTTCCGTATAAAAATGTTTCTCTCCATTCCCATTTAAAATCATATCATCAAGAGAATTTCTATTCTTATAAATATATTTCTCTACTTCCGCTTAAAAGCAACTGGAGAATTCCCATTCCTATAAAATTGTTTCTCTAAATCCTCATTTAAAACGAAGAGAATTTCCATTGACATAAAAATAATACTCTCAATTCTCATTTAAAATCAACAAGAGAATTCCCATTCTTGGGAAAAAAAGTTTCGTCAATTCTCATTTAAAACCAACGCAGGAATTTTCATTCACATATAAAAATAATTCTCTTGATTCTCATTTAAAAATCAACTGCTTATAAAATTCTTTCTCTAAATTCTAATTAAAAACCAAAAGGAGAGTTTCCATTTATATAAAAAAGGGTTTTACAAGTCTTATTTAAAACCAACAGGAGAATTTCTTTCATATGAAATGTTTCTCTCAATTTTCAATTACAAACAACTTTTTTTTAAAAAAACTCTTTCACTCAATTCTCAATTAAAACCAACAGGAGAATTTCCATTCATATGAAAATATTTTCACAATTCTAATTTAAAACCAACAGGAGAATTTCCATTCTATTCAAAATGAAGTGATAAAACCAGGGCCTGGAATTAAAATGCTTCCTTAGAGTTAAGGAAGACTTAAGTTAAGTATTGATTTTTCAGGATGCGAAAAATACCGTTTAAAAATGATTAAAATCAAAATATATTTATTTTTTCTGAAGATCACAATTATATCTTTGACCACAAATACAACATCGATCAAGGCAATTTATTTAGCATTTAATATAGCATGTTGGATATCAATACTTAACTTAAGTCTTGCTTAACTTTAAGGAGGCATTGTAATTCCGGGCCCAGGTCTAATATTAGTATGTTTCTTGAAAGAAATTACTTCACACAATACATCAAACATTGTTAAATGTTTAACATACAATGAAAAGAATCACTTTGTGTCTCTATGTAAAGGAAATAACTATTTAGTTGCTATTGAAGTGTTGCATTTTCAAACTCCATCAGTATAAAGAGTATGTCAGCTCATATTTATGCAGTGTTTTTGTACCAAAGACCAATTTTCTCCTGCCATAAATAATCAAAGAAAATAATATCATAAAGAAGCTCTTTAAAAACAGAAAAGACAATTATTCGTTTTCTTCATTAAACATTCCCATAATCTAACATAAAATGAATTAATGTGTTTCTTTTCTGTGCTAAACAGATTTCTGTTTGTTTGTTGTTGTAGTGGAAAGTTTAGTCATCAAAATATTAATTTAAGAATTAATTTAGGATATCTACTGCTTATTGAACATAAGCAATTATGGTCATTTGGAACATACACTGTTGGCCTCCTGATAAGAGTGTGTATCCGAAAATAATTTTCTTTATTTCTTATCCAAAACATATGTTGTGGGTACTCAAAAGAACCGTCTCAATGAGACGGTTATTTTGAGCACCCAAAACACATGCTTAAATTAATGGGTAAGAAAATAATTAAAATTTTACGCAAATCAAATGTCCTTATCTGGATCTATGTATAGTGTGTCTTTAACCTCTTATTATGCTTGGCCAATCAATTATATTGGTAAAATAAGTTAAACAAAGAATATGGTTAAAAAGTTCATTTATTGATATAAATGTAACCATTACCGTATTTGCCCTAAATATTCGGGCATCTTTAATCCATGCTCTATTTATTATAAATTTTGAACAAGTCCATTAGACCTCAGATTCAAAATAAAGTGCAATGATTTGCTACTTGCGGACACGTGCCCGTAAGCAGCCAATCATTGTGCTTTATTTTGAGTCTGAGAATGAACTAAAGTTTTATAACCTTGAGGCCAGATGATGTACAAAATATCTAGAGTTGGAATGAAAAACAACGTTAACCCTGATCAGACTGCTATAAAAGAGCAGACTGATCTAGGATAACGCTGTTTCCTGATGCCTATCTGTCCAAGAATTTAGGGTAAATTAAGTAATTGCAATGGCTTGTACTGTGTAGACATTGTATACATGAATAAAATACAAAAATAAAAAAAGACATATGTTAAAATACAAACATTAAGACATGCATGCCACCACATTAGCAATGGCTAGTACTGTGTACACATTGTATACATAAATAAAATAATACAAAAATTAAAAAGGACATATGTTAAAATACAAACATTAAGACATGCATGCCCACACATTAGCTTAGGTGCGCCATTGTTATTGTTCTTCACAAATACAGATTGCCTTTTGATTTTGTTCTAGAGATGCTAACCCAATGGCATTTGTCTTGACGCTTTACGTCTCAGTCAACAATGTTGCAGTCATGTTTTCCTTTCTTCCTAGGTTGAACCAGTACTAGGCAGAAGATAAAGTATCTTGCTCAAAGACACACATTGCCTACGGTGAGTCTCCAACTAGTGACATTCTGCTAGCTGTGTGTGTGGGTTTTTTTTCTATTTTTCATGACCTTTAAATTACCTAAACATAATCTATTTTACAGTTAATTGCTTAACTTCGAACTCCTTAAGCCATATAAGTCCTGTGTCCGTTTTGTAGGACACAGGCAAACACTGCATATCCAGATCAGACGCCACAACTGTGGTGTCTAATCAGGTTCCAAACTGTTTGCTTACAAAATGTTCTATCAAAATTTGAGTAAAATTTAAAAAAAAAAGAAACACCCGTTTCAGTTGATAAGAGTGGGGAATTCTGTTTGGCTTTTTCATCCTTTCTTGTCTGTTCATTGCAGCCTTGTGGTCACCTGCTGGGAAAGGGCTGACCTCTTGGCTGTCTTGTATGTGATGTTGCATTGTGTTTTTGTCACTTTCCCATGTGGCGACCTGTGTATTAAAGGTGTGGTACTCGATTGTATCGATTCCTGATCTTTAGTGTCTTTCTTACTTTAATGGGTTAATACGATGAAGTTTTTAACGAAATATTGTTACCAGGCAACCACCAAGTTATCATTTCATTCCAATGAAACATCTAAAGATAAGCTGTCAATAATATAAAATTGACTGTATTTTGTCAATATTTGTAATACCTAGTCTGTAAAATAATCAAGTAAATCCGTTACCATTTCCAAAGGAACAGTCCAAAAAGGGGAGGAGAAAACTATATGTAGGTCATAGCTTACATATAACAATTATAAAGAACAAAAGTGGTTCACACGCTATGCTCGTTCAAACTTAATTCCTTTATAATTGTAATATATGATCTATAACTTATATGTATCACTTTTGAAGGCAGCAATAACAGGCAAGAGTTGATGGGTCATGAGCTTTTGAGAGTGAGATACTGACAATGAATAATTGCTCTATCCTAGAAACATCTAATAACTGGATTTATAAAAAAAACATAATCTCAAGTTGTAAAAATGGATAAAGCTAAATTTAAAATGACACATCTACATACATCAGCATATGTTTAAATATGGTATCAAGACAGCAGTGTTGTGTGCATAAATGGCAAGACCTTTTGATGATGATGATGATGATGATGATGATGATGATGATAATGATGATGCTGATGATGTTGGTGGTGATGATGATAATTGATGTTGTTGTGTTATGTATGCCTGTAGTAACGCTGACAATGGTGGCTGTACTGAGTGATGATGATGATAAAGCGATGATGATGATGATGATGATGGTGATGATGATGATGATGATGATTATGATGATAATATTGATGATGATGATGATGATGATGATGATGATGATGATGATGATGATGATGATGATGATGATGATGATGAGGTTGGTGGTGATGATGATAATTGATGTTGTTGTGTTATGTATGCCTGTAGTAACGCTGACAATGGTGGCTGTACTGAGTGATGATGATGATGATGATGATGATGATGATGATGGTGGTGGTGGTGATGATGATGATGATGATGATGATGATGATGATGATGATGATGATGATGATGATGATGATGATGATGATGATGATGATGATGATGATGACTACTTTGAGCATGATACATATAATAAGCCAGTATATTGCACTTCACTTACAGTATCTACATAATCCTACTAACACGTTACACTTCAGTTTTAATAACAACAACCTTCAGTAAAATCAAGCTTATCTTGATGAACCCACAGAGTCAGGTCAGGCTATGCACACAACCTTAAAACAATGTCATATCAATGTCAATGCGACGGCATGTGCTTTCTGGGTATTGACTAGACTGGCTCCCTGTCGTATGTTCATGGATTTAATAAGGATGTTCTGAACAAGAGAAATAATCCAAACATTGTTTTCCCATCAGAGTTGTCTTTTCTTTCAGCCCTTAGAACATACTCAGCCATCATTAGATTGAGAAATCAATGAAAAAATACTTTTGAGTATGCATAATTAAGTTTGACGATGGGAGCCAGTCTAGATATTGACTTCAAATGGTCTTGATGTTGGCATTTCTTGTTTTTGGTGATGTGTCTTATGTGTTATTGGCACTTGTTAGTTTTGATGCATCAAATCTGATACGCTTTTTACAATACATTCACAGTGGACACATGTCCCAGCAACTACATAACGTCGGAACAACGTCATAACGACGCCAGAACGCCGCATTGACGTCGATACGACGTTGTTTAAACGCTGTGTCTACAGGGATATGGTAAAAACAACGTCATATAAAAGTCGATGTGACGTATTACATTAAAGTTGATACGAGGTCATTTTGAAGTTATGTGTTATTGGAAATGTCTATTTTCCTTTTCCTTGAAATGCAGAAAACAAGTCTATAGGTAGCGGGAACACAATGGTTGAGTTATTATCGGCCGCTATCGTGTTCAGAGTCTGCAAGTAACGTAGCTGGATGGTGGCAGGAGACTCAGACATCACTTCGGCCGCTTCCTTCAAGGCTCGTGACGCTTTTTGTTCACCCTCGGCAGCAATCACCTGAAAATAAATGAAGTCCCAATATATTAAACTCTTTGTGATAACCATCTTCACAAGCCAAGGGTACTAAGTCCACTTTGTTCCATACGCATTGCGTATGGAACGAAGTGAACTTAGTACCCTTGGTGCATTGTGTATGGAACGAAGTGGACTTAGTACCCTTGGTGCATTGTGTATGGAACGAAGTGGACTTAGTACCTTTGGTGCATTGTGTATGGAACGAAGTAGACTTAGTACCTTTGGTGCATTGTCTATGGAACGAAGTGGACTTAGTACCTTTGGTGCATTGTGTATGGAACGAAGTGGACTTAGTACCCTTGGTGCATTGTGTATGGAACGAAGTGAACTTAGTACCTTTGGTGCATTGTCTATGGAACGAAGTGGACTTAGTACCTTTGGTGCATTGCGTATGGAACGAAGTGAACTTAGTACCCTTGGTGCATTGTGTATGGAACGAAGTGGACTTAGTACCTTTGGTGCATTGTGTATGGAACGAAGTAGACTTAGTACCTTTGGTGCATTGTCTATGGAACGAAGTGGACTTAGTACCTTTGGTGCATTGTGTATGGAACGAAGTGGACTTAGTACCCTTGGGGCATTGCTTATGGAACAAAGTGGACTTAGTACCCTTGGGGCATTGGGCATGGAACAAAGTGGACTTAGTACCTTTATCCCATTTCGTATGGAACGAAGTGGACTTAGTACCCTTGGTGCATTGTCACATGTAAGGAAAAAAGTGGACTTAGTATCCATGGTGCATTGCGTACGGAACGAAGTGGACTTAGTACCCTTGGTGCATTGCATATGGAACAAAATGGACTAAGTACCCTTGGCGCATTGCATATGGAATGTAGTGGACTGAGTATCCCTGGTGCATTGCCTATGAAACAAAGTGGACTTAGCACCCTTGGCACATTAAGTATAGAACGAAGTTGACTTAGTATCCTTGGCTTGTGAAGAAGAAGAATAGCATGTGGAAATAAAACTCAAATATAGTACAATAAATAAATGTATATAGATAAAAAAAATACCATATCCAATCTATTAAGCGAAACTGCTATTATAAGCTCGCACAGTGTTCATTTTTAATTGTGAACTTCTGATTTTCAGTCATGACCAGTGGTGTTATAAAATATACAATATTTAACATTGAGGACTCATGTAGAAGGAAAAACAGTGTGTATGCTGATCATTGTGTTTACCTGAAGCCTGCTGATCTGGATCTTAATAGGGTATAGAATTTTGAAAAGTATGCACATGATGCACTTATTTGGTCAAATACTGATGTCTCGATTTCGACTGTGGCTATTGTGGCTAAAATCATGAGCTAGAAACAGCTAGGCACCTGCGTATACCATGTATGTGAAACGTTGTATTGACGTTGCTATGACGTTCTGTGCTTTAAAATACATCGTATTGACGTTGCTATAAAATATTTGTATTTAAGTTGTTATGACTTTTTGTGCTTTTCAATACATATAATGACGTTGCTATGACGTTTTGTGCTCTAAAATACATCGTATTGACGTTGCTATGACGTCTTGTGCAATAAACTACATGTATTGACGTTGCAATGACGTTTTGTGCTTACAACGTTTCGTGCTTACAATACATGCCATTGCTATGGCATTTTGTCTTTTAAGATACATGACGTTTCTTAGACATTTTGTGCTTTAAAATACATGTATTTCAAAGCACAAAACGTCATAGCAATGAAGAAAACGTTTCGGCATCATGAGTTTTTATGCTCAAAGATGTCTGTTATCGAGACAAGTGAACTGGGCAAAGCGGATCAATCAATAGCAACCACAATTAAAATAAATCTATATTTGCTCCGGATATCAAATTAGCAAACTTGGACCATGTCAGATAATCAATTCAACAAACAAACGCAGGTTATAAAACTTTATCTAGCTCCTTTGTCAATAGCGATTTTAATGAGGCAAACAAACTGTGTCACCTTCTATCTTTAGAAAACCAAACAAGAATACTACTTTTAGACTACAGTTACCCTCAACACCCTTAAAGTGCAGAATTTCGTAAATGGAATGCTGATGGTCATGCATCATGATCTGCACAGATCCATCCTAGTTACCAAATGCTTTGCTAAGAAGGCAAACAAGTAGTCTCTGATCAGACTGTCCGGATAGTTAAAGTAATCTAAGAAACGTGAATGAAAGGCCAGTAGATAAAAGTACATACATGTTTTCTAGTCTATGTAAAGGGTTTTCTTTGCCGTATGGACGATCTAACAACAACGAATTACTATATGTTTCTTCAACCAGGAAGCAACGGCTTTGATCAGACTGTTTAGATGCACAGACTGATCATAATCTTTGCTGTGTACCTATGGCGTAGCCTGAACGCTGAAAAAGTTACGCACATCAAAGGGAGACTACTGGATCAAGCAGTGGTTCTCTTCATTTGCATCCCTTTACAAAATGGGAAATTCTCTTAAAGGAAAGAATTCGCTCCCCGGAGCGAATTCTTTCCTTTAAGAGCAGTTCCTTATGGTATGGAAAATCACTTTTACCACATAAGGTGACTTCACTTGAATGATACTATTTTTATTACGCAGGAGCGTAATGGGAGCTACGCCAATGGTGTACTGGTCGACGAACTTTATGTGGAGCTCCTCAACTTTAGCACGTACCTTTGCTCTAGCTTCCCTGGTAGCCTCGGCCTCTGCAGCCATAGCTCGTTGAAGTTGTTCAGGCAAATGGACATCAGTGCTGCAACGACAGACAAGACAAATATAATACACTTAAAAAAATAGTCATGTGCGAATATAGTTTCCATGAGTATAGATCAATCATAGATTGATCAGTGCAAGCTTATCAAAAATGTTCCATCGATAAAGTCAGATATACGATTTTCTTAAGACGAAAATACATCTTACAGCCGTCCATGCAATAACATGTAACTTGACTGTATAAAAAATATTTTGCTTGATAAACACGTACAGAAAGCTTCGCCACCAGCATCCTTTAAATAGGATAAGGACTGGTCCAATCGATGAGTGGGAATGGCCACAAATGCACTCACGTTAAAATATATTTCGTACTTTCCAACAAGTGCTTTTTTTCCTTATTATTATTTTGGCGATTTACAGACAATGAGACGCAATTCGGGGGAAATTTTTAGAAAATTGTAAGAATTTGCATATTAAGTTGTAACGACCAGCTAGAGTGAGATTGAAGTCGTAACTCCTGGGTATGACGTTAAACTGCACCCCCCACCTCTGGGTAAAGAGGCTGCCACAGCCTGAGGTAGTGTTAGATGGAAACCATCTACATGCCGACGGTTTTGCAGTCTAGCTATTGTGGCTTGGCAGACGACTCTTTCTCTAGACGTGTAGCCAATTCCAGGAAGTCTTCAAGGCACAATTACCCGCTGTGGTAACTGAAGCGGCTACTGCTACTAAGAAAATCTGGGCGAAACTCAAGACAGGTTTGCTGAAGACAACAGAGGAGGCATGTGGCCAACAAAGCTGCACGGATGGCGACGTGAAACTTGGTGGTAGAATAAGGAAGAAGATAATGCCATCACAGCCAAGCGCCAAGCTTTCAAAACATGGAAGGCTGGCAAATGCACACGAGCAGCATATGACACTGCCAAGCGGCGCATCTCCAGACAGTGCATCATGCATGCCCCAGTGGTCTATGAGAGTGTTGACCACAAAAGGTCTGATATCTTCCCCCTCACCAACCAGATGAGGAAAGATAACGTTGATTTTGTAGTCGACAAGCAAGTGAAGTATGACGCTGGGGAAATGTCAATGAGCAACGGCAAAGCAGATTGCGTGGGCTGAACATTATGAAAGGCTTCTCAACGTCGAGTTTGAGTGGGACCCTGATCACCTGTCCAGCGAACCGCCATTAGGAGGCCCGCATATCATCACTCTTGGTATGGTGAAGAAGGCCATCTCAAAGACGAAGTCAGGCAAAGCTGCCGGTCGACCAGGCAAAGTGGTGGAGATGATCAAGGCAGCAGGTGATACAGGTGCCACCATGATCGGCTATCTAGGCTAGCTACCACGATTATCCGAGATGGCAAGGTCCAAACTCATGTGCGGATCCAGAAAGTTTTGCCAGAGTGGGGTCCAACTCTGACATCGTTTTATTTTCATTTTTTTTTCAGAGAATGAGGGAGAGAGGATCCAAATACTAGTACCACTAAAAGTAGGCCATCATCGGCCCGCAAGCGAAACGCCATTTAAATGGCGTTTTGCTGGCGGGCCGATGATGGCCCAACATTGAATGCTGGCTTGGTTTTTCAGAGGTTCTGGACCAGTATTTCTAAAAAATATGTATTTTTGTTATTTTTCAGTGGTGGGTCCGGACCCCCTGTCCCCCTCCTCTAGATCCGCCCATGCAACTGACTCGGGTAACAAAGTTTCATCGTCTGCCTTTACAGACAGGTGGTGTCTATTGATGACTCCCAGTTCGGCTTTGTCCCAGGAAGAGGCACTACATATGCAATCTTTGTGGTACCGCAGCTGCAGGAGAAATACCCAGCAGTGAACAAGAGGCTTTTAATGGCCTCCGTGGATCTAGAGAAAGCATATTTGACCATGTCCATCAGAAGGTTATTTAGTGGGCCCTGAGAAAGCGACGTGTTAAGGAATGGATTCAGGAATGTACGCCAATGCGTGAAATCAGGTTCATGTTGATGGGGGTCATAGCCAAGAGTTTGAGGTGAAGGTCGGGGTCCACCAGGGATCCGTTCTCAATCTCTTGCTCTTCATCATTGTGCTGGAGGTCTTGTCACATGAGTTCCGCTCTAGAGTTGCCTGGAAGGACCTTTATGCAGATGATGTTGTCATCATTGCTGACTCTCTAGAGGAATGTGTCAGGGGGCTCTTGATATGGAAAGTAGCCATAGAGAAGAAGGGGGTGAGGATAAGTGCAGGAAAGACAAAGGTCATGATCTGTGGAACAGGCCTGGACCTCCTGCAGAGTTCAGGCAAATACTCACTGCTGTACAGAAGTAGGCAACAACAGCATCTTCTGCAAGGGCTGCAAACGCTGGGTGCATAAGAAATGTAGCAGGCTACAACCACTGTTACCACGTCCTGATTATAGGTGTTGACGATGCAGGGTAACTGCCCGCCCTATTGACGGTAGACCACTGAGTGTAGTTCAGGTCGGACCTGATAAGCTGATGGTGGTAGTTTCCGTCTGCTACCTGGGTGACATGCTTTCCGCTGACGGAGGCTGTGAACTAGCGTTTTTGTTTGTTTGTTTTGATTCTTTACTTCCCATCAACAATCTTTCAGCTAAACAGGGACGGGTTTTCCTGTTTTGAACCAGTACTAAGAAACCACCTGGAAGAAATTCAGGGAGCTGATGCCGCCACCTCTCTTACAAGACCGTTTGCTATGTGTATCCCTTGCGTGCGGAGCATCTTGCTTTACGCCAGTAAAAATGTGTCCATTGATCCAGACGGACCTGCAATGCAATGACAGAGCCATGATCAGACAGATCTGCAGTATCAAGCCAGAAGATTTGGCCACAGTACAATCAAGCCATCTACTGGCAAAGCTTGAGCTTGAGGACCTAGACCTCATTTTGAGAAAGAGAAAGCGTCGCTGATCTGGATATGAGGAGCATTCTAGTGGTGCAGTCAGAACAGCATGTGATGATGGCAGGCAGGGCCAGGGAGGCCAAAGCTGACATAAAATAAAATGTTGGAGAACGACTTCCATAAGAGGCAACTAGCGACAGTTGACCCTCGAGGAAAGGAGCACCTGGAGATCATGTATGAGACCTGCTATGCGAGCAGCTAGCCAGTTACCTAGAAGGGGGCCCACTGATGTGGATGATGCCCCTGTACCTGCACGTTAAACACAAATCCAATCAGGATGATATGAACTCTTCACCGGAGAAGACAGCACACGCACATGACTCTAATAAATGTCCCTACCGGCTTATCCAGGCGGGGCTAGAGGGCTTATCTTTGGCCTGGGCCTTCATCATGGGCGGATCCAGAGGGGGGGGGACAGGGGGTGTAGACCCGCAATGAAAAATCACAAAAATATAGGTTTTTTAGCAATACTGGTCCAGAACTTCTAAAACCCCAAGCCAGCATTCAATGTTGGGCCATCATAAATCCGCCAGCGAAACGCTATTTAAATGGCGTTTCACTGGCGGGCAGATGATGGCCCACTTTTAGTGGTATTTGGATCCTCTCTCCCTCATTGCCTGGGAAAAAAACGTTGTCAGAGGTGGACTCCCTCTGGCAAAACTTTCTGGATCTGCGCATGTTCATCTTCAGCCATACCTTATATTCGCCTGAGCCTTTGCTGTACACTGATGTGATAAGCACCGAAATCTCTAAGGTTATGACTGTAGTGACTCATAACATCGTACTGATTTCACTGTTAAGTATAGAAAAAATATGCTACTCACATTTCTACTCTCTCTACATCCATACCCCACGCGTCAGTGGCCTCGTCCAACATAATCTGAAACCAAGAAAATCCAGTTTTTAGATATTGCAACTTTTCTTCATTCGTTATGTCAAAACCTGAGCAAATTCAATCTGTGACAGAATTTCCAAATTAAAGTGTACGCCACTCCCTGAACATTGCTTTGCAGGGAGTCCAACTCAACTTTTTGCAGGGTTCATACAGGCAAGTATGAGTAAAATTCAGGGACTTATCGAGGACTTCTCCATCCTCTCCAACAGTTTTCAAGGACTTAAAGTTAATGAAAAAAACCTGATCTAAGTGTTCAGATTCTCCTTCAGAAATGCTAGACAGAGATAATGGAGACATTAGTACTGGAAAATTAGTAAAAAAAATAATGTGCCTATATTTGGTGCAGCATATGCTGCACCAAATAAAGGCACAACAATTTTATACTGATTTAGGTCTCTTATCAACAGTGCTAAGTCCTACAGAAAATAGCAGAATTCAAGGACTGTTCAAGGCTTTTGAGTGATTTTCCCGTACTTTTCAAGGCATATATAATTTTCAAGGACTTTTCAAGAAAGTCCTCTAAATTCAAGTACTGTTCAAGCCTGTGCGAACCCTGTTTTGTTTGTTTCTTTAGTTGATGGGGGTAAGAGAAAGGATCCAAATAACACTAACAGCAGGTAATCATCGGCCCACCAGCGAAACGCCATTTAAATACATCAGCCCACCAGTGAAACGCCATTTAAATAGCGTTTCGCTGGCGGGTGATGATGGCCCAACATTGAATGCTGGCTTGGTAGCTTTGTGATTTTCCAGGGGATCCGGGCCAGTATTGTTAAGGAATCCTATAGCTTTACGATTTCCAGGGTGGTCGAGAACCCTGACCCCCCACCCCCTCTGGATCCGGGCATGCCTTGTCGTCATAAATAGTGCAGACACTGATGACATGATATTCCACTGATCACTTCCAACCAGTTTAAGAAGTTGCGTTAACAGACTTTAACTGCCAAACATCAAAGAAGAGGGGAATTCTGGCGAAATGTACAAGATCGCTGCTAAGTTTGGTGTAAATGGCGGGTGAGTGGTTTTCATGGATTTGCTTTGCTCGTGCATCTTGACGAGCGCACAACACTAATCAAAACGTTTTTGCTTGTCTGTGTCACGGGTGGTAAACCTAGGAACTACCACGAAATTGTGTTAACGTAATTTTGTTCCCAAGCCACATCCGGGACACGTCGTGGTAGTTTAAAAACTATACTAACGATACTTTGGGCCAGTAGTCTTAGCCTGCCATTTTATCTTAAAGTTGACTGAACAGCGAGTGGCGCAATTTTTATATCATTTTTTTGTCTGTTGCTTGGTCCACCACGGCTCAACTGATGACCTTTTGCTTTAGATTTCCAGGTGTGTTGTTTGGAAGTCCAGGGCATGATCTCCACTTGGCAAGCATCACATTGAATCTCTTAATGATTTGGCAGAGGGTTTGAAAAGGCTGCACAAGGGTGTTAATTTTAATAATCATGAAATCTGCTGCTTGTTGTATGCTGATGACATCATGCTGATGTCAGAAAGTGAGTAAGATCTGCAAATCATGCTCGATTTTGTCCACGAATGGTGTGATAAATGGCGACTGCGAATAAATTACGCCAAATCAAATGTAATGCATTTTCGAAACAAAGGAAAAGACTGCAGCAACTTTAATTTTCATATCGGGAACCAGATGGTTGAGTACACAAAAGTTTACCGCTACTTGGGCATTCATATGCATGAGAACTTAGATTTTTCTGAAACAGCCGAAGTACTGTCCCAGGCTGGTGGCAGAGCTTTGGGTGCAATGATATCCAAAATACATGGTTTTAAGGACGTCGGATACAATACATACACCAAAATGTTCAATTCTTGTGTGGTTCCAGTAATTGATTACTGTTCAGGGATATGGGGGTTCAAACAATTTAACAAAATAGATACATTGCAAAACAGAGCTATACGATACTTTCTTGGGGTCCATAGATTTACTCCAATACTTGCCATAAATGGGGAAATGGGCTGGACATTATCAATTCATAGGCGTTGGGTCAATATGATTAGACTGTGGAACCGTCTGATTAGTATGGACGATAACCGCCTAACAAAATGTGTATTTAATTTTGACTATACGGCTACAGGTAAAACTTGGTGCTCAGACCTGAAAAATCTTCTACATCAGGTTAATATGCAACAAAGTTTTGAAAACAAACAAATTGTTAATTTAGAGCATGTTAAAAATTTGTTTAATGATAAGCACCAACAAGAATGGAATGAAAAACTGCATACTGTATCAAAACTCAGAACCTATGTAACCTTCAAATCAAACTACGAAACTGAAACTTACTTAAAACTAAATATTTGCAAAGCTGAAAGATCTCATTTAGCTCAATTTCGCTGTGCTGTGCTTCCACTTAAAATTGAGACTGGTAGATTTTTGGGATTAAACGTGGAAGACAGGCTTTGTCAAGTATGTGACCAAAATGCAGTTGAAAATGAAATCCATTTCTTGTTGCATTGTACTTTATATGATGATTTGAGAAGAGCTATGATCGTCAAGTCAGAAAGAAGGGATATTGGATTTAGAACATTGACAGAGACAGAAAAACTCACTTTTATTTTAAAACATGAAGAAAGGCAATGTGCAAAATTTATATTCAGTGCAATGCATAGAAGAAAATCGGTATTATATCGTTAAATAATTATATTTTCAACTCTTTCTCTGTTTTAAAACACATAAAGAAATTCGTCTGTCGATAAATATTGAGCATTGGAACCAACAATATGGACTCTGACTAGACTGCTTCATGTGAGGCAGTCTGATCTGGATCCACATTGCTTGCTTCGAATGCCATCAAATGCAAAACTAGACTACAGGACAACCATCAGCAATGATATTGTGAATAAGCTTTCCCTACTCTGAACTGCGGGGGTGTCACATAGAATCATCCTCGCAGATTATCGTGGGAAAGGCTAGTACTTACAAAATAATGCTATAAGGAAGAAACTGCTTCCTCTGAGTACATAAACCACATTTTGTACCGACATGCCATTGGTATTCTCCACTATCACTTATCCTGTTTACTTGTGTCAATTTGATGCTTTACATGTAAATGTTGTATATATGTAAACGGAATAGCATATACCACATATCTTTTGAAGTGACATATAGGCCCAATGCGGCCGGGTGTTAAACATTAAATTATTATGTTCTTTGCTTTGCTATACACATGTCACTATAATAAAATTATCTTATCTTATCTTATCTTAGTACTTGCGCTTCAGGAAAAAGGGAAATATCCTCGTGCTGGGACACTTTTTATATACATGTGAGTGCGACGATGAACGGGCATGTTATTTGATAACTAAAAAGCATGTTTATTCAAAAACAAAATATGTGAATAGCCCTTCTTTTCATTCTTCTCATCATTTCAATAGCCCACTAAAATTAAAATTCAGGCAGTCGACATTTGTTTTCTGACAAAAGGTTGTTTGAAAAGGTCTTCGTATAAATAAGAGGGGTATTCAAGGTTCGGCCTGCACACCCTGTCTTTATAAAAATGAAGTAGCCCCTGAATAGTGAACATCTGCTGATGCAAACTGCTACTAAATTCCTACAAAGTCTTGGAAACTACCACGATATCATTTTAACTACCACGATGAGCTGGAAACTACCACACAGGACGAACGGGCCATGAAATGTTTACGAGTAAATGCTCAGATTTTTTTCTGTGTAGGAATGTTTATTCAGGGTCTTTTTATCATTTCCATCATCAAATGATATCAAATTCCATTTAATTTGACAGATATGGGCTAAAATCCTTCGAACTTTGGGGAAAGTTGGTTCGATGCTCAGTGGGGAAACACGAATCTAAAGAAAGAAAATAATTTTTCAAACAAAATTTTGGGCTAGAGGGGATGCTGAGACATATTTACACGGAACCACATTGCCGGATTTCACCATTTTTCGTTTTTAGTTGTAAAATAAAACAAAAATGAAAGTGACACCAACGTTTCTTTATCCAATTTTCAGCCTGGAAACTACCACGACGTGTCCCGGATGTGGCTTGGGAATAAAATTACGTTAACACAATTTCGTGGTAGTTCCTAGGTTTACCACCCGTGTGTGTGGTCTTGACGGGTGGGACGGTCAGTTCACCTAAACACACTTTTTCCCAAGCAGTTAACCAGTGCTTCGTGCACATACTTTCGCTTGTAACTGACAACAACCCTTCTTGAATGATTCAGCGGAAGGGAGGCGAATGACCATAGAAATTATTTCATGATCAATGCCCAAGAAAGTATGGGACGCCCTAACACGTTGTTGGAGACAAAATGTATACCTTGAGGTTATAAAGGCTTTTTATGCCCCCAACTCTGGAAAAGTTGAAGGGGCATATTGCTTTCGGCTTGTCCGTGTGCCCGTCCTTCCGTCCGTCCGTCCGTGTGTCCGTTCAAAATTTATTAAGATACAGTTTTGAAATTTCATATATGGATTCCTCATCCAAAAATAATTGAAACGTCTGGATTATCTCACTTTGTGGAGTTATATAAATAATAGTCTATGATAACATATGTTTTGGGTGCGTAAACGTCTCCCTGAGACGTTTCTTTAAATACGCGCCTAAAACTTATGTTTAATAGACAAAATAAATGATAATAATATTTTTACACATTGCTTACCTTCATTTGAGAATTGATATCATCTCGTTGTGAGAGTAACTCTGTCATGTTCTTGGTTCCCATCACATTCCTGAGAGTCGTCGCCCCTAACAACTTGCTGGCCCCCGTCACATCCTCAACCCGAGTTACCGACAGCACAGGATCTACGATACGGCAGTACATAACGGCATCAACTGACACGGTCACGTGATCTTTTGTAAGAATCTGAAAAGGACAAAAGGCACGCCTAGTTCAAAAAGAGGGCGCTGAAAATGTGTTATATCGTCACCGTTCCGGAATTGTCCTGGACAACATGGACAAAGTTCGCCGAGTAAGCATTGGTACCGGAATCTTTAGCCTGTCTAAGACCCATAATGGAAAGTTCTATACAGAGATAAATGTATGATACTTTATTAATTCCCTATTGCCAGAAATACAGTAATTAAGACAGTCAGTGAAAAAATGTACAAATGTACGAGGGGCGTTCAATATGTAATGAAAACGGCTCAGTATATCCCAAAGTTTTATATTTACACACTTCATAATTACTTTCATTAAAAGGTATGTTTCTTGGCTTTATAATTGTAAAATTACAGTTGTCCAGCTTCTTATCTAATTTACACAAGCCACTTTCAAGATAGGGTGCTGAAGTACACTGCGATATGAAATAAAACAATGCTTTCAAAAGCAGATAACTACATGAACGAGGTATGTTTTCAGTTTGCTTCTTCGTGTGGTAAATATCCATATACTGGTGATTTATAACTGCAAAACTCTTTGATATTGCTTTTGATTCTATGAAATACGGAGGCTGCTATTTTGGTTAAAATCCTCCTTGATGCTACATTCTCTGGCATTCCAATGACAGGGTCGATTTTGCGTGAACGATTACATAGCGAAAATGTATACGAAAATCATTTGTTACATTTCTTCTGGTCACTTTGATGTTCATTTGCAAGTAATGCAGCCGATTTTGAAAATCCCATGCCTAATCTCACTCATAAAGTATCCCCAAAAACGTCATTTGAAATAAGAAAATCACTTAAAAGAATGTCATCTCTGGCTTACACTGAAATAGATCAGACAAAATACTGCGTTTCATCGATGTTTGCATTCTGATGCATTATTTGGACATTGTTACACGTATTTACATGTACATAATCTGGCTGGCTAATTTCTTACGATAAAATTATAGGAAACGAAAATGTTATACCACTCAGATGAGATACCCCTAGATATTGGTTTCAGTTTAACTGGTCTGCTGCCTATGCACTGTGTGTACTGAAACTGCGATACAATCAAAATTGTCCTTTTCTGGTACAAAGCCATATTTCTGATTTTCAAGAACCGTGCGTATTTTAGTGTTACGTCCATTGCTTTAAACAACGTCAACGTAAGAGGGGGTAACGCAATAAAACCGTTTGCATGATAAATCGGTACCGTTCAATAGTTTGTATTGTTATAGCAGATAAAGCGGAAACGAATCAGAAAACTATAGATATGTGATCCATGCATGTTAGATGTTTGTTTTAGAAAATACAGCATGCCTTTCTACCTTTGTTAAAATGCGTCTTTACAATTAGGAGGAAAATATATGCAGTGTATATTAGTGTGTTTTTTAAAAAGTCTGTAACTTATTAAATTTGGAAAGATAAAATAATGTTTCATACACCATTATAACGGCCACGCTTTGATCTTTCGTTTGGCATATGGCATAAAATCCTAACGCGTTTATGGATGGAGTTATGAATGGGTTTTCATTACATATTGAACCCCCCTCGTAGTATATGTTTAAGGTAGTGTTTGCTTATATAAATGTATGTGCACATGTTTTACTTATTTTGCTATATTAAGAGACTATGTCTGTAACTATGAACATTTTTTCGATTTTTTTTTATTTCTTTTTAAATCATTTGTAAAAAAAGAATTGTTATTTTTTTCTCAATAAATATGTTCAGTACAGCTGAAAACTGCATGGGAAGTGAATTACTATATAAAAACAGGTGTGTGTTTTTTTTTCTCCTGTTTGTAATCTAATAATTCTAGACAGTTGATTTTTAACATAAATGCTGTTGTTTTGATAGTGATAATTTGTTAAAATTTACAAAAATGGTAAAAGGTTTACCTAAATTTGAGTATTTTACTGTATTCTTGAAAAATAGAAAATTTATTTCTAAAATTAGAATATCAAAAGTTACAGACTATGCAGCTTTAACTGGTCTGATACCAGTCTACAGACACTTTGCGCTATTAATCGCGAGTACACTTACATATTAGAAATATGACAGTCACAGAAGGTGTTTGCGAGCGCCGAGAGAATAAGCAGTTTTGGGATACGGATGCGCACGCTGGTATCATATTTTCACTACCCATGCAGAAACAGTGTATAGTAAAACATGTCTTACGCGGCCACTCAAAAATATACAAAACAAAGGTCTTAATAGAAAATGGTAGCTTAATGAAGGTCGAAAGTATTGCAGAATGCTGGAGCATTCTGCAATACTTTTGACCTGCATTAAGCGATAATCGGTCTTGAAAATCATTTTTGTGTTGTTTTTGAGTGGCCGTTTGAGACAGGTTCTACTGTATTTTGCTGGCCAAATCGTAATTGAGAACGTGCATCACATAATCAGCATCTAAGCCGATGCCAGGGCTTAAATTATTAATTTCATCGGGATAAGTTTATTATTAGCTTAATAACTATTTGAGGCATACAACGAGAAAGTGGCTCTCAGCCTTGTCGGCCATGAAGTAATTCTTCAACCCATTCATGCCGTTTAGAACATTCCGTCCGAATGATTATGTTTACGGGTATTGGATTGGTCTAACACTAACAGTGCTGGCTTAAATTTCAATAGCAATTACATGTAGTTGCTGAATGTTCCACTAAAGAAAGCAAATAGTGCAGACCCTGATGAGAGACACTGTTAGCTAACGGCAAATTATTACTATGACACTGGGTATAATAAATGGGTTACAATCCCCACCACCCTCACTCTACACTAGCTATACATAAATTGCATCTTATTTCCCCTTCAATTGAATGGCAAATATAGTATGGGTAATAGCTGATTTTTAACTGATCGAAAATGCAATAATTGTGCACTATAACATATTTCCAAACTTAGGGGTTTACCGCGTTAATTTCCCCAATCTGAAAGGCCCTAGGGCCCTTTCCAAAAAGTGCAAAAATTCCCTGAGTATTCTTTTCACATGAGAGAGAGCGCAGTGGCTCAGTGATAGAGTGATTGACTCGAGATCGAGGGTTGCGGGTTCGAGCTTCACCTGCAGCTATGTGTTGCATCCTTGAGCAAGACACATTTCTCCCTGTTTAATACTGATTCAACCCAGAAACATCCTTCCCGGCATAACTGAAACATTGTTGACTGGGATGTAAAGAATTTGTTATCAAAACAAACTATCCACAGGAGTCGGCTTCTTTGTACAGCTGGAACTCAGAATTATCTTGCAGTTGATAACAATAATTAGATCCATATCTAGAAGCTACTTGAAAGGTATTTGATTAGCAATAAATTCATCGTTATACCCATTTATGAAGAAAAGAACCACCCGCTCTTATATGTTTTATACCTTATTGTCATGGCCTAACCCTTAAAACGCCAACCACAGCAAAAGCCGTCTGCTTTTCTCGTCTGCTGAAATGTTTAAGAAGCCTCTATGGCAAACAGTGTGGACCCAGATCAGACTGCCCATAGGAGCAGTCTGTTCTGGGTCCATGCTGTTTGCTTCTCTACTTAATTAGTCGGTAATGTCAGGCAATTATTTGCAGCAGACGACTTCAGCATACAACATTTTCAGATTCATTTTGTTTTCTTTAAGGGCTAAAATCTTATATTTGAGTGGCCTGACGAATGCGGTGGGTCAGAAGTAGAGTGCTAGATCTCCTTCAATGAAGACTGATGAAACGCCAGAACTGACATTTTTCACCCGAACCTGTAATTAGGGAAAGTGAGACTTTATATCAAAAGGTCGCTGGTTCGAGACACAAATGATGCATTGCGTTTTGTCTTTCGGTAAGTCATACCTCTGCATAGAACTGGTTCACCTCAGGAAGACAGGAAATCGCCCCGACATGACAGAGAGAGAGAGAGAGGGAGACAGAGAGAGAGAGAGAGATGGTGTGTGTGTGTGTGAGAGAGAGAGAGACAGAGAAAGAGAGAGACTGGCTACAATCCTTAAAACATTTTCTTTGATCAATGTGTCATATACTTGTAGCCAGTCTAACTCTGGTGGCTCTAAATTAGAGCCATCAGAGTTTGACTGGCTACAAACATAATATATGACACATTAATGAAAATTGTTTTAAGGACTGGAGCCAGTCTAAGAGAGAGAGAGAGAGAGACAGACAGAGAGAGACAGACAGACAGACAGACAAAGGGGGAGGGGTATTACCTCTTGTGGAGCAATATCGAATGACTTTGTCCTAAGATCAACGGTGACAACAGTATCCATACAGGGGTAGACGAAAAACAAACCTGTAAGACAATAGAAATAGAGGACGTCAACACTTGGGTGAAAGTTCAAAATTTCCAAAATCCTGAACTTTAGAAATTCAAATTTTAAAACTTGCATGATGGCTACAAAAATGGATAATTTAATGTTAAAATGATTAATTGTGTTTAGTTACACTGAAAACTAATAAAAGAAGCTATTATAAGCTCCTTAATTCAGCATTTTGAGGCTGACTTTCTGTGGAAAGTCAGCCTCAAAATCCTGAATTAAGGAATAATCCTGAAAACTTTCGTCCATGCCAACATTATATTGCGTATTTTGGCCGGAACATGAGATTTCCATGATGTATATGAGCCATGACACGTGATTTCCAACAATGTGGCATTTTGACAAGTGTAGACTCAGACGAGCCTATGCAGGCTCTTTTTAAGCTTAGAAACTCCAAATGATATTCAATCAGAAGCTTAACACTCATAGAATATTCAAGCGACAAGCAAAGGCTCTGATCAGACTGCACATATGCGCAGGCTATCTGAGGCTTCGCTAGACGCACATACCACATTGTTGGAAATCTCATGCCACGGCTCAATTATAATATGTGCAACCAGCAAAGCCTCGGATCAGCCTGCACATTCGCGCAGTCTGATCACAGCCTATGCTAGGCGCCTGAATATTCTATGAGTGTTACTGACTGAACCAAGGTTGGGCGGAAAATTCCATTCCCGGTATTTAGCGGTGGAATTTACCGGTATTTCCCGGCATGGCAAATAAGGCTCAAGTGGCAAATAATGGCAAATATAACCTTTTTTGCCACGAAATACTGGCAAATATAATTTTCAGCTGTAAAATGCAGCAGATATCTAAGAAGTTGACTTAAAATAATATAATTTAACTAAATGAGTGAAAATGTAAATATTGAATATGAGGCTACAGTATCAGCATAAAACCTTTGAATACATTTAAACACGTTAAAACAGCCAAAAAGAATCTTAGACTGAAATTTTGAAATAATTCTTAACAATAAATAGTATCTTTAGCCCTTATCATGCTGAATATTTTATTTACTACACAGTAACACTTCTCCTAAATTTTATCCTGTTCAGCTTAAATCTGTATTTTCAATAAGCTGGGAAACAGTGTAGATCCTGATAAGATGGCCTCTGAAAGAAACCAGCTGATCAGGATCTAGTGTTCAAAAATGGAAATCAATAGGACAAGGGTTAATTCTGGGTTCAAAAGGACAAGGGTAACAACAATTTTCGGTTATAATGTCGGAGTGCCGCAGTCCCGGTGCACAAGGCATATATAGCACTCACGGCAAGGACAAGGGTAAATTCTAATTTGACCTTTAAATACCTGTGTATCTGGCAATTGTTTGACACCTGTGCCTGTCATAAACTGTTAAAACAACACATCCCCAAGAGGATACTGTATAGCCAGGGGCAAGGATGAATAATAGGATGTCATGATTGACTTCATATTTTAACTTAAGATAATTAAAGTCCAGTTGACCACACACAGGGCTGTCTTTAATTGAGTTATAGAACAGATAAGGGTCACTCATCCAAACACCCAGCTTTAATACCTAATATTTTAACTAAAGTCCAGGTGACCACAAACAGAGACTTTAATTGATTTATAGTACAGATAAGGCTCACTCACCCAACCTTATCTGTAGCTATGCACAAGCCAACTGATAAGTACTTTGGCAGGTACTAAACAGTTTTTTCTTCTTCTTCTAAAATTCACTTTTTATATTTAAATGTTTAAAGAAAGAGACTAATACCTTAAACTAAGATAATTTAGCTGGTAGCCTGATAAACCAGTAGAAATAAAATATTAAGACAAATAACCTCTATTCTAAATGTGGAAGGTTGTAAATCATATTTGCCAGTATTTTCCATTATTTGCCATATATCCCGGTATTTCCCGGTAAATGCCACTGGTATGGCAAATATGCTTATTTGCCGGCATTTTGCCAACCTTGGACTGAACATCAAATGGAGTTTCTAAGCTTAAAGGGAAGCTACACAGGCTCGTCTGTCTACACTTGTCAAAATGTCACATTTGGCATTAACTCTGCATCCTGGGTATTTTTGTACGCTCATTTTTTTTTATTGCTGTCTGGTGATTTTTTTTTTCAGAATCAACCTTTTTGAAGGTACCATTGGTTGATTGGGTCGAGATCAGGTCCAATGTTTTTTATCGAGCCTGATCTGGTCCAAACTGTCTGAAAAGGCTATCAGCAGATGACACTACCCAGCAGGCATACAACCTTAAAACAACGTCGGTCTGACGTCATGACGTCGCATCGACGTCGATACGACGTTGATACGACGTTGTTTTGACGTCATGTGCCTGCTGGGTAGTAATTGACTCTTTGTATGCTGGATAAAGTTGCATGTTTTGTGGTCTGTTGCTTAATCCCCAAGCCTTCTAATGGTGGTAAAAGGGAGGAAACCATGATTTATTAATAATTACCTTCGATTACCAGTTACGCTTCTTATTTTATATATTTTACCTCAGGTGCTACCAGTTAATTGACATTCGAGACTGATTATAGGCTAGTCTATGAGATTCACTAACCTGGCCCTTTAGCTCCACCAGGCAAAATCCTTCCCAAGCGAAATATCACAGCTCTTTCATACTCCTGTACCATCTGAAAAAAAAGGACGGATATAGCCATTCACGGCGCTGAAACACACTACATCATAGCCCTCCGAGTACCAGTTCCCTTGTTTCCCTGAATAAATTGGCTTGTTTCCCCAAAAAGTTGCAAAAAATTGTTTTCCTTTGTTCCCTGTTCGGGGTCCCTAATATTGTCTTTGTTCCCCTCAAAGTGTGGTATTTGTTCTTCCACGACAGTACCAGGATGATGATACAAAACCATGACAATTGTACTAAAAAACTCTAAATCAAATACAACCTCTTATCTTGCTTTAAAACGGCACAATATAAGCGCAACCGATACGTCTATATACTATTTTGCTTTGTACTTCGTAAAGTTTTTTCTTGTGTGTTTAAGTAATTACATTTGTAGTATCAAGCGAGCCTGTACAACGAACGTAGATAATAAATAAACTAAAACAGAGTTTTCGAATGCCATTTGTCGCCCGACTGGCGACAAATGGCAATCGAGAGCACTGTTTTCTAGAGATTTTGATCCGCGTTCGTCGATTGTTAAGAGCGTTTTCATTTATGATACTTTATTACTTCCCCATTGCTCAAGACAGTAAGTGGGGTTTTTTTTCAGAGATATGCTCTAACCCTACGTCACTGTGTTGGCTAATAATTCATATACTATACCTTTAGACAACAGAGAAGGGAGAAAGGGAAAAATAAGACGATGACTAGAAGTGACATGACTTGAAGTAAGACACCACAGGCGTCACTCTCCCCAACATTTTCCTCCGTGTTCTTTGTCTCTGAAATAAAAATAACAACATATGTACGTCCAGCATTGAGAGAGAGAGAGAGAGAGAGAAACCACGGAAGAGTGCGAATTGGGTTGTCCGAAAAGCCGACCGAATAGCCCTATGTGTCTCAATCTTGCATGAGCTGCTGTATATTTATATCTTAATGTTTCATGTTCATGCAAATGGTTTTCTCTAAAGTTCACCGAGTGCGGGTCCAGAGGGGGACAGGGGGTCCGGACCCCCCCCCCTCCCCTGGAAAATCACAAGTTCTATGGGTTTCTATACAAATTAGCAAAAAAGGAAAAAGTTGGACCCCCCCCCCCCTGGAAAATGATGGATACCCCCTGGAAAATGTTGGACCCCCTCTGCAACCTTTGAAAATGATAGTTTTCTTTGAAATAAACCATTGATAAACCACTGTAAAACTGTAAAATAAGTTGGACGTTGTCAGAGCTGTTTTCTGGCATTGGGGCCTGGACCCCCCCCCCCCTCTTGGCAAGAATTCCTGGATCCGCGCAGGATTCACCCAGAGTGTCACAATATTGCAAACGGTATCAAACCAGGAAGTCACTCTAAAAAGACTGATATGCATGCTGCGGGTTGCTCAAAAACTGTATGTTGGGGCGTAAAGTGATCTATGTAAGATGTATAAATTGTTTATGCAACAATGTGGCCAGAAGTATCCGTTTCCTTGATAAAAAATTTTTTGTTTATCTCGGACCCAGTTAAATGTTTTATTGGGTCCGGGTGTTTATACAGGAAAAAATTCATGTAAGTAAATGCTTTTGAAAGATATATCATTAAGATATGTTTAGAATCACTGCATGGAGAGAGAGAGAGAGAGAGAGAGAGAGAGAGAGAGAGAGACAGACAGACAGACAGACAGACAGAGAAAGGGAGACAAGGGGAAGAGAGACGAACTTACCAACGTAACCCCCAGAGGAGGGATCTGGCTGCTCTGTGACTGGTGTTCCGGACCTTTTCAATAGTTCCGTCTCTTCGGGCTCGGGCTCCAAAGTGGTCATTTTTATTTCCTCCGTTTTGGTCGGCTCAGCTTCGAGTGAGACTTCCAGGCCCTCTTTTTCCATGATTCAAAAAACACGTGATATTTAAAAAGAAAGGAGCTTAATCTTTATGTTGGCTTTTAACGGCTTAAATCCTCCTGCAAACAACCGGCTTAGTATTCTTGTAGCAAAACTCTAAAATGTCAGATTGCAATCATCCAAATGGCACACCAATCTTTTCAGCGTCCTTATCACGGATCCTAAAATTACCTAATATAGGGTACGTGTCCTAAACAAGTTCTTAAAAAGAGTATAAATCCAAAAATTCTGTCAAAAATCCAAACGTGTCTTCTTTTAAACTATCTTGACTTTTGTTGTGCAGGATATCTTACATGTGTTTAACCCGAGGGTGTGTGTATCACTGTTTACTAACAAAGGAGGTGACCCGCATCTGCCAGCAAAGAACGCGTCACTTCGAACCAGTAGTAGCGTCCCACTGAGTTATGTGTGTGTAATCCCGCTGGCTTATGCTACTGTTTCTGCCGAAGTGCCCATGTGGTGGAAATTTGATACCCAAGCAGCCACCGCACCGAGCAGCCAGGGACCTTTCTACCGGTTTCAACGTTGGTTCCTGGAGCCCTTTAACCCATAAAGCGCCAATCAAGACTGCAGCAGACAACAATTTTGGCGACATCTTTCTTCGCTACTGAAAAAATAAGGTATGATTTTTCATGAGAATTGTCTGCCAGCAGACAATTCTCATGAAATAGCATACCTTATTTATTATTCTTGAAAAAGCAGCAAGTTTGAAATTGTGTCTGCTGCGAATTGTAGGTGGCGCTTTATGGGTTAACTCTATGCATGCTGTGTAATTTTCCTGCTTTTGTTGTCGTCTGCTGATTTTTTTTTTTTCAAAATTAACTTTTTATATTTCGAAAACAAAATCTTAATGAATGATATCTAGAGTGTCCCACGGTTTTGATCCAGATCAGGCCCGACGTACTTTCGGGCCTTATCTGGGTCTAAAACTGTTTGCAAAGGTTGTCAGCGGACGACACCAGTAGTTCTTAACTCTTGCTGACTTTTTAGTCAACTTTTTTGTTCAAAAACATCTCAGATTAAAGACACACTTCAGACTGTCAAACTTTTGGATCCAGATAAGGATCTGAACTGTTTTGGGCGACAAAACTCGCCGGTAGCAAGGAAAGAGTTAATAGTGGAATGTAAAGCTATATATTTTGTAAATTTATTACCCTTATTGTAAATTTAGGTCACATCACGAGAGAATCTGCCTTCCGGGTTTTGAGAACTGGTACGGCTCATTTAGACTGCTTAGCTACAAAGATCAGCTGAATTGTTTTGATCTTCATGATATCGAATTTAGCGATAGTACTTTCCAGAGTTACGGCATGCTTGAACAGACTGAGTGGGTGCGCAGACTTATCTGCGTCTTTTTGAGCGCATTGATGACATTATGCATATACTAATGTAAAAAAGGTTGCTGTTCGTTGTAGTTTTCAACTATATAACAAATAAATATAATTCTGATACTAAACCTTCCAACGCGGATCCAGGTATGTGTGTGTGTGGGGGGGGGGGGGTCTGGACCAGCATAAAAAAATAGGGTTTCTTAGCAATACTGGTCCGGACCCGCTGAAAATCACAAAGCTGGCGGGCCGACGATAGCAGCATATAATAGTGGTATTTAGTATGAATCCTCCTCCCTCCCCTCACCACCTAAACAAAAACGTTGTCAAAACTGACTAAAGTTATGGGATTCCGCGCACTTATCGTTTGCCTTTAGGGTCTTTCTTAAATGTATAGGAATGTCCACACTGTATGTCAGCTGACGAGAAAAGCAGCCGACTTTTGTTAAGGGTTAGATTTTTCGAATGTTGCTGAACTGACTTGTACGAGTGTTACGTTCTCGTGTTGACACACGTGAAAATGGTTAATAATAAGTAATATTACATATTTGGCGGGAAAATACAATGATTTATCAAACAAATAAAATCGGTAATTTTGTTTTTGCATAGAAAGATTTATTTCCTCTAGGGAAATAAATCCCTTTAGCCGGAACTCCTTTTTTCCTGACCACTTCTACTTCTACTTTAATACTGCCCAGGGCATCAGCATCACGGGCAAGTGACGTCATCAACATGGTTAAAAGCTCTGTATTTACAGTTAAAAACATGTGGTTGTCCTGTCTAGAATGTGTGATTCTGCAGACGAGCAGCGAACTCATCTGCAGATGCCGCATGCACTAGGTCTGGTGGTAGGGCGTTCCATTCTTTAATCGTCCGAGGCAGGAAGCTGTTTTTGTACTGTTCATAATTAGTATGAAGCTGTATGTAGCCTAGGTTGTGGGTTCTTGTGCGGTTGGAGGAGGTAGCGACCTAATCTGGAATGTTGACTGGTGACAGGTTATTGGTTGCTTTGTAGAAGGTTACCATTAAAAGACGTTTTAATTTTCTTCTGTGCTGTAGTGGGGGCCAATGAAGATCATCAAGCAGGTGACCCAAGGCATCGATGATATGAAACTCATGTCATATTCATTTTCGTTTTATTATTTACAATTTTTAAACAAGCATAACGCTTCTCTGCACGTTTGACGTCAGAAACATTAATAAATGACGTCATTCGCACATGTGATGACGTTGCATAACGCTGGAGGATCGAGGAACAAAAACGAAAACTTCTAGAAAATCACAATAAATTTAGAAGGCTACCAAAATGTTCGTTACGATCTAACTAAGAAAATTACTACCCGCACCTTATGTTTTCGTTCACTAATAAAAAAAGTTACAGACGTTTGAAATTCTGAGGTGGACTCAATTAGAAGATTTCCAAAATGGCGGACTTCCAGGGAACAGCTAGCTGATGTATCACTACTACATGTCATGATCGCGCTAGTTTTACCACGTCGCATACCGTAGTATTTTCTTGATTTTAGCAAGCAGTTCAAGCAGAATACATGTAATATACAGTTTATTAAATCGTTCCATTTAAAATATGGGATATATAAACCTCGCAAGCGCACTCGTTTCTTTATCGGATTTACCACCTCCCTTGGTTTATAAATCCCATATTTCAAATGGAACGGTTAATAAACTCTATTTATTAAAGATAACTGCAACTAAAGTACTGCCGCATTAATAAGAAACGTGAAAAATCGACTTAAAGTGCATCTTTTCACGTTCTTTTCTTTTGATATTTTCGATATGCGGGTAGATAAAGCTGCAGTATTTTTTGACAAAATTTTCAAACTGATGTCTTTGCTGAGTTTTTCTGTAATTAGATGGAATTTTGGCATATTTTTGGTTCTTTTCAACGGGGGAGTATTACTGTTGGTAGAATGGACATAAACTGACCCAGTTTATTAATAATATGCAACGGTTGACTAACTCATTCGATGGCGTTTCAGGTCAGTGATCGTCGTTTAGGTAATATACAGAACAAAAGTGAAAACGCTGCACCTGAATTGTTTGCCATTTATATGCAAAATGACGCAAGCCAGTAAAGCAAATGAAAGTGTATCTGAATGTTCAAAGACTGGGTTATGCCTAAAGTAAAAGTTTACGGATATTGTCACTAGGAAACACATGAAAGTCATTTAAATGTGACAGGGTTACATTTTTTCAGGTTACAAATTAGTACAGAAATCTAACACAGTTTAGGCCTTCAGAAATCCACTGCCAACCAGGTCCGACTGAACGAAATAGTAGTCTAAGACATTTGACAAACAGAAATGTGTTTTGATCGTTTAGAAAAGCAACCTTAGAAAGCGGGGTTTTCATCAAATTGGCCAAGCTTGAAATTTTTACACTGAAATCTCCATAGGAAAATAAATGTGTTGTTGCATCTTAGTCTGCGCAGATTACTGGCCGAGAAATGGTAGGAACAATGTGCTGATAGGTCTACCTGATTTGGTAAAAGAAAGAAAGTTATCGAAAATCGTGATAAATCGAAGATTACCAAATATTTATTATTATATCTCACGTGGATTTCCCATACAAAACTTCCATATCAACCGCCACTATAGCGACGGCGAATACTGTCACTCGTTTGTCATAACAGCGGATGATAGTCGAAAATATCAGTCGTTCGTCTGTTGTGCAACGCCGATGCGCGTACGGTTCGTTCACGTCAGGAGACGTTAAACATGAGGCATGATTTGGCCACTTTCCACTCCCAATTAACTTCGTTGTTTATGGTCAGAAACATTAATTGTAGGTACTCGTTTTCTTAGTTAGGACGAGAGGAACACATTGAGACCAAATTTGAGCCGATTTGGCGAAATTTTCTGTTTTGCAACAAAACCACATCTTGTACAGTATCCCATTTAAATGACGCTGCTTGGTATTAGGTTTGGCGTTGTCGACTTTTTATGGCGTAATTTGTTTGACCGAACGTCATGATCCTTTCGAGCATTCAAACTACTTAAAAGAACCATTTTTGTGAAAGATGTTTTTTCATTCATGCATATAGATAAGAGGCTGCATGTGCATCATTTTCCCTTTCGAACTCCCCTCACCACGGTAGACCTAAGACGGTAGAAAATAAAGGATCTAATTTTCGGTATAATAAAATAAATATTACATTCTCTGATTGGGTGAGAGACGAAAATATCGTCTCTGAAAATGTAATAATCACATTCCTCAGGATGATATTTTCGACTATCATCCAATCAGGGAATGTAATGTTTATATAATATTCCCTATTTGTTTTTGTCAAAGGGAGACATTTTCCTTTTTTTTATAAACTTGATAAATTCGTAATTCAATTTCTGAGCTTGTTTAGGGTGATAAAACGGTTTTCTTGTGTAATAATGCAACACAAGTATGACGAATTCTGATATGCATAACAATCTTTTTTGCACATGCGCAATTACAAAATTCAGTGAATAAAGCTTTAAACACACTAAGGAACATAACTCAAACACTAAAAGAGACAAATTAGTGGAGTTTCGACGAATCGCTTGCTTGAAGTCTGGAAAACGTTATTAATCCTTAGTAAATACCTTTCGTCCAATACTTTCTCACAAAATATAAAATATTGTAGTGTAGCGTTTTCACTTTTGTTCAGTATAGCATAAAGTGTATCGTACATATAAAGTAATGCTGCATAAATAAGGATCGCGAATAAATGGCTTTAGATATTCGTTTTCAATTTATATCACATTGAGTATTCAATAATCGTGATTCATTTCAGGCAGTGTTTTGACAAAAGGTATTGCCTGGTATTACGGCTCACGTTTGTTCTAATAATTCTGATGGTAGAATTTGGGCATTTTGTTCCACTTATTTGACACTTGACAGAGATAATCCTGGGATAGGCCTTATCCATTTTGTGAAAAAACTATAATTGTTCTGCACTACTTGAATGGCTGACAATAAAATTACATATGTGTAGTTGATAATGTTAAGGCCGTTTACCACTGTAAAAGTTGTTTTATTTGTGCTTTGTGGTCACCTGCTGGGAAAGGGCTGACCTCTTGGCTCTCGTTTGTGGTGTCTACTGTGAGTTTGTCACTTTCCCATTGGTATCCTGGGTCAGGTGTGGTACTTGATTGTATCGATTCCTGATCTTTGCACCCTTACTTACTTTTATAAAACTGTCGATAATAGCCGCATCACACTGTTTTAGTAGAAAATGTCCTTACAAATATAGCAAACAGCATTTACCCGGATCAAACTGATCGTATTGTATCAGTTGGAGCTGTGTCTATACGCTGATTGAATCGGTACTTTCAACTGAATGGCAGTGCTTAAAATTAAAACTGGCACGTACACTGAAAGCAATCACGATTTTAAAATGTGTGATGCTTTTGACACTTACCTGTAGAAATTTAAGTACAGATATACAGGCCGTCACATGGCTGTTACACCATTTGAATTCCCCCCGCTTTTCAGAAAGCCTAAAAAGGTCGAAATTCCCAAGAGATTAGGGGTCAGGGCAGTGGTAGTAGATTCTTCAAACAATTTTCTTCTGACACTGCAGGATATTCTAAATCCAGATTTGAGCTTAATGTTCGAAAAAATGCATGTAATAAAACAATATTCCTGATTTTCGCGTTTCTTATTATTGCGGCAGGACTATAACCAATTTATGATTGCGCATATTAGGCTGTGTGACGGCATTACAGTCTAGGGACAAGATGCCCCTGTACTTTAAAACAATCACTGCAGTAGATTGAACATATATCAACACCCTGTCAGTTTGGCTTTCAAAATAAACAGTTTGTTCTACACTGTAAGCTTGCCATATCTCCATGCATGTAAAACGTGAGGCCAGTGATTAACTTTGGGTACAAGTAAACTTCATTTAACAGTGAAGACCCAGATTTAATGCTACATCTGGCGACATTTGATAAGCGTCTGCACTGTTACCCATTGAAAGACCACCAAAACACATCTGAAAAAAGCGTCTGCTAAAGTTGTTTGCTGTATATTTAGTACTAACATCCCATGTAGATGGAAGATTCAATTGGAACATAAAGGGTCAATAGACTTACCTCTTTTGGTGTATGTGGCTGTTTGTTGCATACTTTGCTGTTTTTATACAGTAAGAACTTATTAACCCTTAAAGCGCCAAGCAAAAAATGCATCTGAAAATGCTGTCTGCTGAAGTCGTCTGCTGCAAATAATTGCCTTACATTACTGACGAATTAAGTATAGAAGCAAACAGCGTGGTCCTATAGGAACAGTCTGATCTGGGTCCACACTGTTTGCCATAGACGGCATAGAGGCTTCTTAAACATTTCAGCAGACAAGAAAAGCAGACGACTTTTGTTGCCATTGGCGCATTAAGGGTTAAAATTAAGTTAGTTTTGGAACAGAATAGTCTGGGTTTTGATAGATAAAATAGATTCAACAAAACAAGGCAATGATAAATATATTATGTTTTGCTGTATGCATAACTTATGACAGAGTAATTACTAAATTCAGATGCTGAACCCAGTTGAATAAACAATTAATCTCAGAGTGTTGATAACACAGGCGAAATTTATGAACTCGGATCCGAGTCCTCAAAAGCGCTTGTCGTTAGAGTTATTAAGCCTACACTATGTCCGCTTCCATTACAGTCCATTTGCAAATGTTCAAACGCCCACAACTTCCACGTTTTTCAACCGATTAAGATGAAACAGGTATCAAAATTCATGGTTTATGAAGAACTTTCATATGACAAGAAATTATCAGGGTTGCCGTCCCCTTTAAGCTACAAAAAAATAATGTTTCAAACATCTAAAACTCAAGATTCTTTCATGTTTTCTGTAGATAGCCAAATATACTGCACCGGTCCTGCCAAGTATTTAATATTTAAAATACAATGTTGAAATACAATACTTAACTAAGGTCGTTCTTCGCTTGAGACATTGTAATTTTGGGTCCTGGTCACATATAAGTTAAGACATTATTCAGTGTGGCCTTGTAACCATTTCTATCCTGTCCTAAATACCCACTGGCTATTAGTGTTATAAATTGTTTAATTGATACCAAGATGTATCTTTCTTTGTGAAATTTTATACTTGTCAGAAATTATCAGAGTCAATATGAATTTCAACGGGAGAAAATGACCACCACCGACGAGAAAGCATCAAACGGATATTACTTGACTTTTCGCTTACTGTAAAGGCGACACCTCATGAATGCGTGATTAGAACTGGTCAACCTCAGACACAGGTAAAAGCTGAAAATGAGGCGTGGCTTTATTCAAAAGTAACTGTATCATCTTTCGCCATTACCTCAGTATAGACGCAAACCACATAATTTAGTCCTTAAAACGCCAGCAAAATAACTGCCTCTGACAAGGTCTATTTAACCATGATAAGCATATAGGCAAACATTGTGGACCCAGATCAGGCTGCTCCTACAGGAGCAGTCTGATCTGAGTCCACATTGTTTGTCTATAGACTGCTCCTACAGGAGCAGTCTGATCTGAGTCCACATTGTTTGTCTATGAGGCTTCAAATATTTTAGTGGACGACAAAAAACATGCATTTTAAAGGGTTAATAAATGTTAGTTCATTGTGTATACGGTTAGGATTTTCATGAAATGCATGCACGTTTGCGCGGCTCTAAAAGCTTATTTACTCTTTACCAAATTATAAATAAAACCTGATTTCCCTTCCTCAGCAGATGAAATAGCCGAACCACGCCAAGATATGAATATTAAAGTTGCCGCCTTTACAGTAAGCGAAAAGTCGAGTAATATGTCATAGTTATACCATGGTTAGACTGACAAAATCTAAGTGCGGATTGTTGCATATCATTTTCGCATATTTGTTTTGTTTGAATTGGTTCTTTTTGTCCCAGTCAATATTTTTTCAGTTATGTTGGGATGGGTCTTTCTGGGAGCAAGGATCAGCGTGTTTTGCTCAAGGACACAACACAGTGACGCCGGTGAGGTTCGAACCCGGTGCCCCTTGGTCTTTTGCACATTTGTAATAGAGGTATGGCACTTAACTGATGTCAGAATTTTGTTCATAATTTCATTTCCGCTCAACATCTTCAGAAATATTTGGTATAATTCGCCCAACAGCGACGCATTTCTTAGAACAATAAGCTTATGATATCCGGCGTAATTACATTTGGCATTTAGTTCACAGTAATTCACAGCTAGAACTGATCTTTTTCTTCATTATAACACACCTCGCTTATAGAGCCAACGCAATAAAAAAAACGTGACGTATCAAACAATAATTCACAAATTTGAAAGCGCGCGGCTGACCTCATTTATCACTGCGAAATGACGTCATTTATGGCTTTAGACGGTGTAACGTGGTTTTAAGCTTGAAAGACAAATATACGTAAAGGCGTGCGACACAGTCCAGTTATTGGCGGGAATTCTTCAGTCCAATGGCGGAAGGGTGGAAGAAGCTGAAGACTTCAAATGTGTTTTCGTCGTTTGTTGTGTGTTAGAATCAAAATAGATAAGCTCTAGTGCGCGGCTTGTTGAGCTATAATTCATTGTTTGGATTTTGTTGGTCAGTTGTGCTAGCGCTGATCCATTTCATAAATGTAATAAGCTCAGAATATTTCATGAGTTTCAAATTACATAGTGGATATGTTATTTGAAGTTCAGATATATAACAGTGCTATCTTTCTTCTCCATCTATAATTCTGCCCCATGACCCAATGAAGGAATTGAGACATAACGAGGGTTGTCAAAGTAAATCTTTTGTTAAAACACGAGACTGTGTATTAGGAATTCTGTGATTTTTTATCATGTGTTCATATACATCTAGGTAACATTTTGTACATATATGGATGGAATCACAGTCTTGATAACTAAGAGGCTCTTACAAGGTATGGGAAATTAACATGTGAGTCTGCCCACGCTTGGAATTTGATTATATTATGTTTATTAATTGCCTGGGGTATGACTTATATTTATGGTGCATCTGATTTTTTATGCAATTTCATTGCTAATTTATGACGTCATATATGATATCACTACCATACCTTAGGGTACCCAGTTATAATCATGTCTAAAATAATTGACATATCATGTAACGGGCGCAGAAATATTTTATGAAATAACTATATTATTGATAACTTCGTTGATACTATAAATGGCTTTATATATATTAGGATAGTGGGTGGTCATTCATTTTTATGACATGGTAACCCAATTTTCAACTGTATATTTTGTATTCAGTCAAATTTGAAGTTAAAAGTTAAACCCGTTGCGGTCTTTGTCAAGTTATCATTTCAACATAAAAACTATCCATAATATGTTCACCAAATTTTATGAAGTTCAAGGACCGGTAACATATTTTTCAACCTGATGTAAACACATGGCCCTAATCTATCGAAATGTAAAAGAAATACTATAAATATGGTTCAGTGTAAAACATACTTGAGTACAATGTACTTGCTTAGTTTGAATCACCATGCAAGCATTTTTATTGGTAGAAGTTGATATGTCAATTGTTTTCCTTATTATGGATTGGCAAAGAAAAAACACACTAGTCTTTGATATTAAGTTCCATGATTCTTTTTTTAATGAAGTGCTTACATAATAATAATTCCCA
The DNA here is from genome assembly GCA_964019695.1 of Loripinus fragilis. NCBI lineage: Eukaryota > Metazoa > Mollusca > Bivalvia > Lucinida > Lucinidae > Loripinus > Loripinus fragilis. The sequence goes on from OZ026515.1 coordinate 89,079,916, forward strand.
ATATGATACAATATGGTAACACCTGTACCTACAACGTCTAGTTTTAACGTTAAAACTACATCTAACTTAATATTTTACAGTATTAAGAATGTTAATTCATACAGAAGAGAAACCTTATGGCAAGTCAATTCATACAGGAGAAGAACCTTATATCTATGTTTTTACAATTGTAAGCATCATTATCAAACCCAGTTCACAAGAATAATCCCCTTTCAAATCTTTTGGTAAAAAATAATTATTTTGGTCACAGAGAACTGTTGGCCCCAAAGGTATTGCTAATTTAATGCTTAAATCTTCTATATTCATTCTGTTATGTAAAACTGATGCTGATTTCCATCAAATAGCAACATGTATACTTTGGCTGGCTGTGTATTCTAGGCATACAGTTTTGTTTCTGGACCTCACTTATTCATATAGAACACTGTTCTATGATACATTTAATAAGACTCTGTTACACTTTATCCTGGTTTACGGCACCAAAATGTGGTAACTCTAGTACTCTAGTTTTCACACATTAATTGTTATGATATTATGTTTCTTTAACAATATCATGCAGGACTTGAGGAGATGATACAAGAAAAGTGGAAGTTGATTATAAACAACCTCTTTTTGTCGAGTTATTGATTCATTTCAACTAAATAATTAATTTGCTAAAACTGACCTATACGCATAAGAGGAAGGAAATGACAAAGTGACCAGTTTTGGATTTTCATGAAATTTGGCTAAGATCAACAGGATATGTATGACATGTTTTTTTGATTATATGATATGTCGACAAAGACTAGATCATATCTATCTTTGGAATTGAATGTTGAATTTTTTGTTTATTTTTCAGAAAAAATATTGAAATTTTATAATCACTTCTTAACAAAACGTAAACCATAATTTATCCAAATGGTTTCGTGGTATTAATATAATGCCTAGGGTATCTAGAAGTCAATCTAGATGAAAAATTATAGAAATAAACAAAACTATAGATTTAGGACATAGAAATTTAGAGACAGGTACCACCTCAAAGGTTGAGTAAGTCAGGGTTGCTTCCTATGCCTTATTCTTAACTATCTAATTTGATAAATGCATTTTCATAGTTTGTATATCATGAGTTATTAATATGCAAAGTTTAAAGAAAATCCATGCGTGAGCACAGACGTAAGTATCCCTTTATATGCATATTCATGAAGAGGGGTTGGTGACTCTGGCGCATATCGAAAATTTTGTAATGTAATTCATCTAGCCTAAATATTACTGTACATTAAATAATATTTCGCAGTTGTATTTCATAAAATGCATTATCATTGGAATAAGTGAATTCCAGGTATACTATTGAAAATTGGAAACGTTTCCTGCCATCAGCATTGATAATATAGAATATTTATCATTACTTCTACATTTATTTTATCAGAAAATGCAACCATTTTGAGAACACTGCGGCGCAAAAATTAGGCTTTCAATATTTTTTGATAATTAAAGACATTCAATCACGTTCTTTCATGTTCGGTATCTGGCAAAATAGTCACTAGAATTTTTAAACGAATTTCTTGCAAAATTGGTTCAGTTAACCTACAGAAACAAATTCATTTTCGTCATTTTAGCTGAACACACGCTATTTCGTTATCAGTTGTTTAAATGGTAAATATGTTGTATCGTATGAGATCTAACAGATCACGCTTGTTTGTTTGCTAAATATACCTAAAGAAAATATTATGTCATTGCATGAACCAGGAAGACAACCTTAACAAATATATGTCAAAATTTGATACCATTTAAGTTAGCTTTATTGTACAATTTACGAGTGTATATACAGATATTCGCTATTGAAGGCGGGAGTAGTCGAAGACGAGTTTCCCATTACAAGAGGGAATATTTGTATATTCACGAGTATTTGTACAATAAAATACCTGTATAATGACCAATAAAACAATCACCTTTTAATTTATTCATCAGATATTCAAGTCAATTATAAGCTCCACCTTTGACCAGTCTTGTCGAAATTAATGAACAGGATAGATCAAAGGAAAGGCGTCAAAGTCATGATACAAGCTTATATAAATAGACTATAGGCAAAACATTTGACCACTCCTCTCTGAAAATATAGCAAAAGAATAAGCGACAAGGGCCAGTCACGCTGACATACCGTCAAGTAAAGGTCCATAACTTTGTTATCTTAGCCGTGATTAAATAATATTTGGTCGATGTATATGTACGCATCACACAATTTTTATACAATTCCTTAAACACAGTCTCGTGATATAACAAAAGTCCACGATTCACTGGGACAGCCCTCGTAAATACTTCTGGCTTCGAACAATTTGTTAATTACCTTCAGTATAAAGAAATAGATCATCTCTAGCAGTGAATTGTTGAGTAATAACTCAATGTTTGGAGGTCAGTTGTAAAGAATATCAAATCACTAGCACAAGTGATTTATCTTGAATTTCGTATCACGCAACTAGAACAGTCGGACTCCGACTAAGGGCCCCGCATAATGGCCTATGGTGAAAAGGGCATGCAATCTTAATTATTTTCATCGGACAAAACCAATATTCGAATATGAACAATAGTTTGATGAAAGTAGTCCATGTATGAAATAAGCTCTAGTGATAAGGCGTATATTTTCCCTAGTTGACATGAATCCAAAAACAAAATTTGCAAATTGCCCTAATTTGTTAAAAATTGGTCTATTTCGGTTGTAAAATAAGCATAGTACGGAAGCCTATATGTGACATTGTGTTTTGTGTTATTGACTTCGATGTTTTAACTTTTTACTTTTGTATTTTGTGTATAATGTTGCACATTTTAAACGGCGCAATTCACGAGGTAGAGCCAAGATGGAGAAGAGTACAAGTATTGTAATGCATCCGCCGTAATGTTAGTTTTTTATATATTTGAAATCAATGCAGCTGGTAACTATCAAAGTCAAAACATCTACCGGGGGCTCTCGGTTTGATTATGCTACATACTGGGTTCTCACTGTGAAAGTAGTCACATAGACCCAGTGCAATTCGATATAATAGAGTTCGACTGATTATAATAGTTTGACCCATTTAAATCGACCCATTTAAATTGTTACAGAAATTAACTCCGAGATTTTAATCTGTAGGTCTAGATCTGATACAGTGCAATCGAAAATAAAATGGCATTAACTTTATCTATCTATCTATCTATCTATCTATCTATCTATCTATCTATCTATCTATCTATCTATCTATCTATCTATCTATCTATCTATCTGTCTGTCTGTCTGTCTGTCTGTCTGTCTGTCTGTCTGTCTGTCTGTCTGTATGTCTGTCTGTCTATCTTGATGTTATTGGTCTGTCAGTCAGCATCTGTAGGTCTGTTTGTCTGTCTGTCTAGCCGTCTGTCTATCTGCGTCTGTCGGCACGTCTCAACGTATGTCTGTCCACTGGTCTGTCTGTTTCCTGTTTGTATAAGAAAACAAGTAAGTATTACCTGAAATTCCATACTCACTGTTAGGACGAGACACAAAACACAGACAGCCACACGACAGCAAGAAAGCATTCAAAGTTAAGCAATCAGTTTTCTGACTCTTTTCCTCAGCAAACTGACTGCAAAACTACATGTATAAAATCACTACGAACTTCACAACATAATTATAAGCCAATACACCCCCACATACAATGGGAGCAACAAGGAATAATGAATTAATAACACCATGATCAACGCATTAGAACGGACATTGGTCGAGATCACCAGGGAGGGGGCTTAAATATATTTCACCTTCCAAATCTTCATCCTAGATTCTGCTGTTGTTCATGAAACTGTTTTCCACTGTCTCCCTCATACCCACCCACCACCCTATAAGTTCAGGGGGGTTATCTACATGTCTGTCTGTCTGCCTGTCTGTCTTCCTACCTGTCTGTCTGCCTGTATGTATGTCTGTCTGTCTGTCTAAAACATACGTACGTACGTACATACATACATACATACATACATACATACATACATACATACATACATACATACATACATACATACATACATACATAGGCTCAGACCATGTTTGGGGTTAAAAAAAAATAGAATATTAATATTTTTGGGGGTTTTCAAAAAATTAATATTTTTTGGGTATGATGATTTTGTAGATAAATTTTGAGCGCGTCACAAAATTGGCCTACTTAAGGGGACATTTCTATGCATTTTAGATTTTTTTTTTAGGGTCAAGGTACAAAATGGGGATATTTTTGGGGGTTGCTAAAATTTCAAATATTTTTAGGGTGCTTGATATTCCTGATATTTCTTTTTTTTTGGGGGGGGGGAGGGGGGTTGAACAGTAAATGCTTGGTCCAAGCCTGTGGATGAAGAAAAAAAGTACCCCCCCCCCCCTGGGAGTTATATATGTACTTATATACTTTTTGTTGTTGTGACTTTTGTCTTTGGCATTATACCTCATATTTTGTATTTTGCCTTTAATGTTCTATATTTTGTCTTCAGAAAGGTTTCTTTCCTTTATTGTCTTTTGCCTTTTGCATTTTAACTTTTGTCTTTTTGCTTTTGTCTTTTGTGTTTAAACTTTTGTATATTGTATTTTGGTTTTGGGTTTCCTTATCATATTTCTATGATAAAAAAAGGCATCTCAGTACCCCTTCAAATTTTGGCAGCAGACAGCCATAGAGACAAACAATTGATAGCACATCGGATATGGGAAGGCGGTGGAAATAGATTGATAGATAAATACGTTTTGCATTCAATGTAATCTGTAGTCGATTGCACTGTATTCGACCTACATAATAAATATTCAGAATAAATAAATTGTTACTATTAAAATGGGTCAAACTGTCATGTTTAAAATTGCCATAGATCTATTTGAATACTTACACAGAGAGCATGGTTGAATTGAAAACCTTCAGTAGCCTTTTTTGGACTGCGATATTTACCAGCTGCATCGATTTCAAATGTAAAAAACGTTACACAGGATGCATTAAAATACTTGCACCCTTGTCTTTAATCCCGCTTTTCTCTCCATCTTGGTTCTACCCCGTGAATTGTGTTGTTTAAAATAAGCTACAACATCAAGCACAAAACATACATATGTATGCAAATTCATATATGAGCCACACCATAAGAAAACCTGCATTTTGAAATGCGAGAACGAAAAGCCACTGATTAGATGTGTCCTTACATGCTGGTCAATACATTTGTTGCTCACTAGTGTTAAAGTTTAGTATCTTATTCCAAGATTATAGCGAGCTTTTGTAACTTGGAAGGTAAATTTAAGTCCAAGACAAAAAGTTGGAAAATTTGAAATTGAAAAAGAGTTGTTTAGCGATAAGGCTAATTGCCACTGTTTCAATGCTTTATCAGTTTCTCAGTGGATGCACAGCTGATCTGCGCCTTTGTTTTCTGTATGTGTAAAAATGCAACTCAGTTTTTTTGGGTATCGGTTTGATCAGTTTATTTTTCTTTATAAAGATTTATTTGTCTATAGCTTGTCCCTGTAGCTACACAGCCAAGTTTGTGTTGGACTTGTTTGAAATCCCAAAAGGCAAGTTTTATCATGATGGGGCTCATATGTCAAAGATTATAAAATACAAATACTCATACTTGGCGTAAAAACTACTGGACACAATTTACTTTTGTTTTAAAAGAGTAACAAAATAAATGCAGGTATACTGAACGACTAACGAAGTTAGAAAGACAGCAAGGATTAGGAATCAATACAGTCAAGTACCACACCTGTCCCAGGATACCAAATGGGAAAGTAACAAAATCACATTAAACATCACAAACAAGAGCCAAGAGGTCAGCCCTTTCCCTCCAGGTGACCACAAGGCAGCAATGAACAGACATAAAAGCATGACAAACACAAGGCATAAATAACACAAATGATCCTCAAAAGAAGTACCACCTTGGAACGGTCAGTAAAATATTTTACTGGAGGGCTTAAACCAGTTTCACGGCACGCCAACCTCACCCTTAGTTCAGATGTGGATCAAGACACATAGATGTTTGGTTTGCATTAAATACCTCTAACTTATCCATGCATCATCCTAGATAATATAAATCAAGATATGAAAAGGAGATTAAATAAAGAAAAGGACTCAACAGTACATAAAACTGAATACAAAAGAAATCCAACAGGTAAATCCCGGTGGGCCTGACAACTGCCCCTACCATCTCATCAATAGAAAAGTCTTTAAGTCAGAACGGTCATAGAGTCTGAAGTCTGACCAACGGGCGTGCAATTAAAGAGGAAAGCAAAGTTGCCAACGGCGATTGTGTTGACCTCCAAGCATGCAGTCTATTGCAATACAGACCTGGCACTAACGAATAACGAAACCTGGCACGTTTGTTTGTCTCTAACTTGTAAAGAACAAGTCCTAAGGCTAAAAGAAAATGTTTATTTTAATAAAAGAATGTCAAATGTGATTTTTATATAAGCAATATTTACCAAATATATAAATATTTCCATTAACATAACAAATTTGTCACATTTTGCCTTAACGGCTTGTATGAAGAAATGTTCAAATGATTTTCATATTTGTAAAATCAATACCACTCATTACATGCAAAATTGCCACAACAACGGTAACATCTGGAAAAAGTTGCTGTTTGTCACACCTGCTGGAACTGGCATGGTCTTACATAACAGTCCACATTTCTGTCCAGTCTTGCACAAGTTTGTCAACCAACAAGTATGTTGACATTCACGACCTGGTAAATTTTAATGCATTCCACCATCAATTTGCCGTAAAGTATCTGCTCCAAATGCTGAAATGGCTAGCACATTAAAACAGTGACCTTAGCCTATATTTTACAAGCTCCAGTGACATGTATTTTTAAATTGGTATGTTAACCCTTATGCTCTCATCAACTATAATGCCTAACACCACCAAACATTGCATAAGGCATCCCCTTAACATCTTGAATCAGCATACACCATAATTTGATGACTTCGACATTGTCATTGCCATTTTTATGTCCAACTTCAGGATCTCGCAAAAAATGTTGTGTCTACAACCACCAAAGGGTGCATAAGACATCTCCTCAAAATCATGTCTTGATCCTGAGACCTTGACCAAAACTGAAACAAAGTTCTAATTGGTTAACACCTTGACCTTTGACCTATATTTTATGCTCCATTAATAAATAAAGGCCCAATGACTTTGTCTCCATTTCCCAAGCAGATGCAAAAGCAACTTATATGGAGTTCTTGTTCTTTGTTGAAACACATCCCAGTCTCATGTATGCTAGTTACTTTGTTGTGGCTGTGTTTTGCCAAAGTACATCGCGTCAAAGTCCAAATGCAAAATAATTCTGCCCATCCATCTATTTTTTATTTTAATTTAAACTGAAAACTCACGCTCATCAAAATTTCAAGTAAAGTAGATTGCACCTGGAATGAAACTGTATTAACTTAATTCAGATTGAAGATTTCAGACATCTAGATAAAGCAATTATTTATTTACTTGGCAATTCAGAAAAGCAATGCCAGGAACTGATACATTTAGATTCTAAACCCTGCCCACAAAACCACAATGTAAAAGAGTCACAACCAGATTGAAGTGAGTAAAGAGATGACATATGATGAACAGAGTAAGCAGCTTTTTCCAAACAGGTGGTGACTCAGAATTCGAACATAACTGACTAAAAATTACATCTTAAATAGGACAATAAAAAAAACATAGAACAGCAAGGAGCCACAACAAAGCATCAACTTAGAACTGTCAGTAATGCGTTACTAGTGGATTTATGTTAAATCTACGAGGGCTCAGTCCTAATCCTCACTTTCGATGTGGTTCTAAAACATGTATTTGATTTGCCCACGAGAAGGTTTCCAACTTATCAATAAATCAAAATCCATGGGCATCAACGGATTCGCATGTAATACCATTGTGGTTTAAGGATGAAGGGTTAAGAGATGCAACGCGTACTCTGACATTTCACATCGCCACTGGAACACTGGATGAAATGAAAGCCAAAAGTTGAATCCTGGTGAGCATACAAACAGAATATGTGTAACGGTTAATTTGTGCGACAACTATTGCCAATTTCATATGTTAAGCAAATACAATTTTTTTAATAAACTACATTTGATTAGGATAACATTGCGTTGATCTTCTATGGATGATGTAAAAGCTTCAATGTTTCATGTCTCTGACATGTGTTTGCAAAGTAGGAAAGGTGGCAAAAATCTGGAATCAATACAATAAAGTACCACACCTGACCCAGGATACCGTATGGGAAAGTGAAAAATACTCAAGAAAACATCAGATATATGAATGCAAAGAAGTCAGCATTTTCACAGCAGGTGACCACAACGCTGAATGACACAGACAAGACAATATAGCAAAGACAAACACAAAATAAAAAAAATCCACAAAAGAAGTACCGCCTTTGAATGGTTAGTAAGAAAATGCCTGGAGGGCTTTAACTAGTTTCACGGTACCAACCTCACGCTTAAAATTCTGACGTGGATCAAGACACATAGATGTTTGATTCGCATGAAAGATCCCTAACTTATCCATGAATTACCTTTAAGTACATATACATCAAGATATAAAAAGGAGATAAAGCAAAGATAAGGACTCAACAGTACATACAACTGAATACCAGAGCATAAATCAAACAGTTAAACCCTGGTGGGCCCGACAACAGACACAACATCCGCCCAAACCCTCTCATCTATAGATAGGTCTTTAAGTTGAAACTGTCAAAGCAAATCTCTTAATTACCTACCACCACTGTCATCACATTAAGCAAATCTACTGCAGACGAAAGTAGTAAATAGAACTTGTGTTCGCTGGTACATGTATATAAAGCAAAACGTGATTGTTTCAGAGTTTTTCCAGTTGGTCTTTAGGTCCAATGAACAAATTTGTTGACGTTTCAAAATCAGTTCTTTGGTTTTAGAGGCTCAGTATCACAAGAAATTCATTTAAGCACGTCTTCTTATTGGAGCTTTACATTTATTTACATGCTGGTACATCAACTTGATCTGCCAGTGTTCCAAATTCTACATTGCCATTGAGGCTATCATTCAAATATATCAACATTTTTCTGCACTCTTATTGAATGAAGATTCCAGTTTTGCACAAGCTTAGAAGCCACCATGCGAGCTAATCAATATTTGTGTTTTAACAACAGCAGCAACTATGGCACATATTTGGCCAGTAAAATATATCTAAGCCCCCACCCCAGTGGCCTTGGCTGCTGTCCGTTCTGAGGTGGTGATTCTGTTGTTGATGATTCTTTGTTTGTTGTTGCTCCCATTGTGTTGGGTCCTTGTTTTACTGTTTACTTCTTATTCCTCTGTCTATTTTTGTTAACATCTTGCTGAGGTATAGAGAGCTGGTTGCTTAACTTTGATTATGTTGTCGTGTGGCTGTCAGTGTTCATTGTATCTTCCCCTATGGTGTCATCGGCTGGTCTGTGGTCTTTGCTTTTGGCACTTCTTGGTCATACGCATCTGTTTTGGGCGTTTCTATTTAGTTCTGCTTAATAAGATCAATAAAACAGAATCGGACACATTCAATATAAAATGAGGATAGTGTCTTGAAATTATCTTGTATCTCTCAGCGTATCAAGCAATGAAAGCCCCTACGCCGCAGCGTTCCCCGCCATAGCTCTATTCGCTGATTGGAACATGAAGATGTTAATTCCAACATCTGGGTCTGCAGCTGTGTGTTTAAAAAGGGTTGCAGAAGCACAATTCTTTGTACCTAGGTCACAACGTAGAACATCTGGTGCCATCTAGAATCGTTCAAAACATCTAAATATGAGACGGGTTCTGAATGCTGAAATCGCTGTCGTGATTTTTTGTTGTTTTGTGTGTTTTAGGATACATACAAATGGTCTTCTACGTAATGTAAACCAATGATACACGAACAAAATCATTTGTTAAAATATACCAGAATTAATTGAGCTCTAGATAGGTCATTCATTGGAGGGAGGTATGATGAAAAAAAATTAACAACTCCACACTGTAGCAAGATAACCACATTAATCTTACAGAGACATGATTTGACCTGAAAATAAAAATAATAAATTATGAATAATTATTGATAGTAAACATCTTCGAATGCTCAAATATTTTTTCTGTGTTGTGTTTTGCTGACTGGTTTCACATTATGTATAGGTTATTCAATGTTTTGTGTTGGTTATGGAATATATACGAGGGAGCAGAGCTCCCGAGTGTATATTCCATCTGCTCCCTCGTATATATTCCATAACCAACACAAAACATTGTATAACCTATTTAGCCCTGACCCAGCTGTTTCCTGTGTTGATTTCAAATCCTGAAATGTACACATTATGTAGCTTTTTGCTACTTTTTGTTTAGGAGTCATTTCTTTTTTAGCCATGGATGCGTTCGCATGGGACAAATGGATTTTATTAGAAGCATTTTTGTTATATTTTTTTTTTCAAAATTGTCTAGGATGTATTTCATTGATCACACATTACAGATGTATAAGCTGATCAGTCCCCACTGTTTGTGATTTTCTACCCTGATTCTCAAACAGTGGAGACACTCAGATCAGGGTGTATATTAATGTGACGTCTTTTTCAAAAAGCATTTTGGGACAATCAGTGTTATTTCTGACCAGGCTTCAATGTACATGTGCAGCCTGGTCAGTGCTTTCTGCAGTCACCACTTTTCTGTGAAACAGCTATCATTTGAAATTTACATCAAGTTGTGTCAATATTTTTTCAGTCTTTATTTTGGGGTCTAAGCTAAAACTAAATTTGGTGAAATTAACATTTTGGACTGCAATTGCCTCTCATCAAGTTGTGGGAATGAGTCTCACAAAAGGGTGGGTTATGGAAAATATACCACGCTGAATATGGTCCTTTTCTTGCAACCCATTGGCTGAAAACAAAAGGAAGTGGGCGGGTCATGGGCTAAATACATGTATTAAACAACGATTAAAGTTTGTTTTTTTAGAAAAGAAAAACTGATTTGATATCAGTAAAACTACCAAATTTCAAGGTTCTCATAGGTACACTTATTGCATTTTTTATGGTAAAAAACAAAGATCTCCAGTAGAGCACACTGCGCGCACAAACATAGATTGAGTACAATTCACTTATTTCATGACCTGCAGACAGACAGAAAGACAGATATACTCATAGATAGATAGATTTATTTATGGATAGATAGATACATTCATACATACAGTAACTATACATGTACGTCGATAGATAGATAGATAGATAGATAGATAGATAGATAGATAGATAGATAGATAGATAGATAGATAGATAGATAGATAGATAGATAGATAGATAGATAGATAGATAGATAGATAGATAGATACGTTTTGCATTTCATGTCGTCTAATTTTCGATTGCACCGCATCAGACTTACAAAATGAAACCTTTGAATAAAATTCCGTAACAATTTAAACTATTATAAGGGACTAAATTGTCTCGTATTTAATTGTCCTGGATCTATTTGAATGCTTTCACAGAGAGAGAACCCACTTTGTAGCATGCCCTGTACATTTTTGACTTTGTGATAGAAACAGCTGCATGGATTTCAAATGCAAAAAAAACCCACTAACATTACATGTACAATGACTGCATTAAAATACTTACAACTTCGTTTTCGCCCGTCTTTTCGTCTATATCTTGTCTCTACCTCGTGAATTGTTCCGTTCAAAACGACAACATCGTACACAGACCACAAAACAAGAAAGTCAAAATACGAAAGTAAAAAGTTAAAACACCGAAATCAAAATGTCATAGCACAAAACACAATGTCACATATAGGCTTCCGTAGCATAGTAAGCATAATAATATGTTTCAAAGCGATTCATAAGTTACAAAGCCGTAAAAACTTATGCCTTCTACACCCACCCCTCATTTTACGTCTTTATACTGGGTGCCGTTTAGACGAGACGTTTAGTAAATCCGTTGCAGGTTTCCAAAAAGGAAAAGTGCTTAAAGATTATGGATATAAGTGCCCTTCATTTTCTAAACTTTGCGGTATTCCTTCTGCGCATGCGTACGAAATATACTTAAAATGGTGACGCTTGTCCTTGAAAAGATGAAATTGCCGTCTCTCAGTTTGATTTTAGATGCTCCCCTCCCCTAGACCCAAATTGCCCTTTGGACAATAAAATGTCGCTTTATAAACATACAACATATGTAAAGGGCATCTTGGGTCTAGGGGGGAAAGGGGTTGTATAAGCGAAAGAAGGCATCAAACATCTGACAAAAATAGACCACTTTGCAAGAGGGTCGTTTTTATTGTACATCAACTGTATAAATATATTTGCTCTATCGTGATAGGACGACTGTTTACCCTAGTTTAACGGTCTATTTCCTACATATGTTACTGAATAACAAGCACAGTTGATGTTCAAAATAAATTCTCATTCAAAACGAAGTAGAGTTATTACATGCATTTAGGAAACCCCGTTTAAAATATATGTTCTATGGGGCGGGGCGGCAAGGGTGCAAATACGGCTCGTCTATATGAATTTGTTGAATATGCCTTGTGTCTCCAGGCGTTATTTCAACAAAATAAAACGAACGTCTCTTTTAGGGAAATAGCCCGCCTTATCGCTAGAAATTCTTTGAAAGAAGTCAGTGTTAAATGACTAAGTTAGAGTCACCACAAATGCAAACTGGTCATAGACGACCATTTTGGCGTCGATCTTAGTTATCGTTCATCGGACAAAACCCATATTCGTAGTTGGGCTAGTGTATGATAAAACTAATAAGTATGCAAGGACCTCTGACACTTTGATAGGGTATCTGCCTATTTTTCAGATGCTTCCCAAAACTCCCCTATGCATAAGATGTGCTAACTGATATCCTTTTGAATAGGACGCTTGGTGTATTAGGACCGAATTAAGGTTATAATAAGACAGGTCGACCCCTACGACAAAACAGGAGACGCTACCAAAAGGGGTAGGGGTTGCAAAATTTGACCTTACCAAAACATTTAGAAATCAATTATTTTCACGTGTAAGGGTATTATATTATCAATACTCGATTTCACAGTGAAAGTATTTTAAAGTCCAAAACCATACGCATTTTAATGATTATTTTGTTGTTGTTGTTTTTTTTTCTATCTGATTTCTTAAGAAATATTTTGAAGCGCAACTGTAGTCCACATTCAACCGTGATGACTATGTATTTATCTGGTGCAATATTATGCAGCAATGCCCTATAACCATTCATCCATGCATAAAGTACACCAAGTGCAGTTTATGTGTATTGGATAGATACAGTTTATGTGCAAAATAATCTACCAAGTGAATTTAGTAAAAGGACAATTTTCATTATCTAAAGAAAAATATGTCAAAAGCGTTGAAATATTTCATGAGTAATGGGTTATGAAAAGGAAGCTTACTTGTACTAATTATTTCATTATACTGGAAAAAACGATATTCAAGAGAGCACACCAAAAATCCAAATGCTTATGTTCGGGCTCGCCTAGACGTCACATTTTGGGCTGTTGGATATCTTTCCCCCCTGAGTTCCAGCTAGTTCTTCACATATATCATGTAAAATATGAGAACGCACTTATGTGCAAAAGGATTAGTTGGAACTCGGGGGGGGGGGGGGGGGGGGGAATGATGTTTTAAAAATATTTTTCTATTTCCTATATGTATAATACAAAAAGTGACCATTTCAGCCCCAAAATAAAGCCGTACATTCATGGAAATAGGAAATCAAATGCAAAATCATAAAATAGAGACCAACAGCGAGCTTATATATGAAGATGGAATCATTTGATCGACTTTAATTTTTATCAAAATTATAGGCAGCGATACACTGTGATTCCCATTACCACCGTCAGAGGTCCTTTGAAACTTGAGAAATTGGGTGATAAATGACTAAGTTATACTGTAGTTTCTACAAGTGCAAACCCATAGGTTGAGACCATTTTGGAGGCCATCCTGGTTAGCTGACAAAACCCATATTCAAACATGGGTCAGAGTTTGATAAAAGTAATCCATATATGAAACTGGGAAGCAATCCGGTAACAAATGACTAAGGTAGGGTGTCCACGAGTGCAAACTGGTAGGCGGTGGCCATTTGTCGGCCATCTTGGCTATCGTTGGCTGGGCATAACTCATATTCAAACTTGAACCAGAGTTTGATGGAAGCAATCCATTTATGAAAATTTCGAAGAAATCAGAATAAAAATGACTAAATTAGAGTGACCACAACAGCAGACGGATGCAAACTGGTAGGCGGCCGCTATTTTGTCAACCATCGGATATAGTTTGTCTGACAAAACTCATATTCAAACTTGAACCAGGGTTTGATACAAGCAAACCATATATGAAATTTGGAAGAAATCCAAACAAAAAATGACTAATTTAGTGTGACCACAACAGCAGATGGATGAAACTGATAGGCGGCGGCCATTTTGTCTGCCATCTTGGTTATCGTTTGTCAAACAAAATCCATATTGGAACTTAAAACAGAGTTTGATGGAAACAAACCATATATGAAATTTGGAAGAAAACTGATTAAAAATGACTAAGTTAGAGTGACCACTACAGCGGATGGATGCAAACTGATATGTGGTGGCCATTTTGTAGGCCATCTTGATTATCCTTTGTTGGAAAAAAAACATATTCGAACTTGAACCTGAGTTTGATGGTGAACTTTTCTAAGAAATCCGATTAAAAATGACGAAGTTTGAGTGACTACAACAGCAGATGGACAGACAGACGGACGGACAAGCCGAAAACAATAGAGCTCCACCAACTCGTTGGCGGGGCCCTAATAAATGACAATAACACATTAGACATTGAGTGGAATATCAATTGTAATACCGCCTAATGAAATAAGTCCAGAATATAACATGAGTCGTGAATAAATTATTACATAGTATATATGATCACAGTCATTTTGGCTTTCAGATAATTGAAAATGTAATCCATCTTCATCATTTCTTTTTTTCTCCATTTCTCCATTTCTGCCTCCTAAATTTTGCGTTATAGCTTTGGACACTGAGTGCTATGCCAAAGGTAATACTGCATAATGAAATAAGCCCAGAATATTTCATGCGTCTTGAACCACAAAGTGTACGAGGGTCGTCCCACTAATTCGTGTACTTTTTGCGCTGTATTAAAACCATAAGACTTATCCATTTCAAATGTTCAAAGATTCTTTCTGTATTATTAAAGAATAAATGTTGAAAATTTTACGCCAATAGCTCAAAGATTATGGTTTGTAGCAAACTTTTAGTAGCACCACATATCGCCCTACGGACCACGTCAAACTTCAACGCCTGAATTTTATGACGTAACGTCATTTCTTTTTCAGGTCGGTAAAGTTAGCACTAATTTCGCTGCAGCAAAAACGGTAAAGTTGGCAGCAATTTTTCTGCAGCAAAAAACGGTCAAGTTAGCAGCAACAGTAAAAAACGGTAAAGTTGGCAGCATTTTTTCTGCAGCAAAAAACGGTCAAGTTAGCAGCAATTTTGCCGCAGCAAAAAATGGTAAAGTTGGCAGCAATTTTATGGCAGAGAAAAACGGTCAAGTTAGCACAAAATTTCTGCTGGCAGAGAAAAACGGTCAAGTTAGCACAAAATTTCTGCTAGCACAAAATTTGCTGCTAGCAAAAAATTTGCTGCCAGCAAAAAATTTTCTGCTAGCACAAAATTTTCTGCCAGCAAAAAATTTTCTGCTAGCACAAAAATTTCTGCTAGCACAAAATTTTCTGCCAGCAAAAAATTTTCTGCTAGCATAAAAATTTCTGCTAGCACAAAATTTGCAGCCAGCAAAAAAATTTCTGCTAGCACAAAATTTGCTGCCAGCAAAAAAATTTCTGCTAGCACAAAAATTTCTGCTAGCACAAAATTTTCTGCCAGCAAAAAATTTTCTGCTAGCACAAAAATTTCTGCTAGCACAAAATTTGCTGCCAGCAAAAAATTTTCTGCTAGCACAAAAATTTCTGCTAGCACAAAATTTGCTGCCAGCAAAAAATTTTCTGCTAGCACAAAAATTTCTGCTAGCACAAAATTTTCTGCCAGCAAAAAATTTTCTGCCAGCACAAAAATTTCTGCTTGCACAAAATTTGCTGCCAGCAAAAAAATTTCTGCTAGCACAAAATTTGCTGCCAGCAAAAAAATTTCTGCTAGCACAAAAATTTCTGCTAGCACAAAATTTTCTGCCAACAAAAAATTTTCTGCTAGCACAAAAATTTCTGCTAGCACAAAATTTTCTGCCAGCAAAAAATTTTCTGCTAGCACAAAAATTTCTGCTAGCACAAAATTTGCAGCCAGCAAAAAAAATTCTGCTAGCACAAAATTTGCTGCCAGCAAAAAATTTTCTGCTAACACAAAAATTTCTGCTAGCACAAAATTTTCTGCCAGCAAAAAATTTTCTGCTAGCACAAAAATTTCTGCTAGCACAAAATTTGCAGCCAGCAAAAAAATTTCTGCTAGCACAAAATTTGCTGCCAGCAAAAATTTTTCTGCTAGCACAAAAATTTCTGCTAGCACAAAATTTTCTGCCAGCAAAAAATTTTCTGCTAGCACAAAAATTTCTGCTAGCACAAAATTTTCTGCCAGCAAAAAATTTTCTGCTAGCACAAAAATTTCTGCTAGCACAAAATTTGCTGCCAGCAAAAAAAATTCTGCTAGCACAAAATTTGCTGCCAGCAAAAATTTTTCTGCTAACACAAAAATTTCTGCTAGCACAAAATTTGCTGCCAGCAAAAAAAATTCTGCTAGCACAAAATTTGCTGCCAGCAAAAAATTTCTGCTAGCACAAAAATTTCTGCTAGCACAACATTTGCTGCCAGCAAAAAAAATTCTGCTAGCACAAAAATTTCTGCCAGCAAAAAAAATTCTGCTAGCACAAAAATTTCTGCTAGCACAAAATTTGCTGCCAGCAAAAAATTTTCTGCTAGCACAAAATTTGCTGCCAGCAAAAAAATTTCTGCTAGCACAAAATTTGCTACCAGCAAAAAAATTTCTGCTAGGCCAAAAATTTCTGCTAGCACAAAATTTGCTGCCAGCAAAAAAAATTCTGCTAGCACAAAATTTTCTGCCAGCAAAAAAAAAATCTGCTAGCACAAAAATTTCTGCTAGCACAAAATTTGCTGCCAGCAAAAAATTTTCTGCTAGCACAAAAATTTTCTGCTGGCACAAAAATTACTGCAGGCACAAAATTTGCTGCAGGCACAAATGAGCAGTGACATGAGATTTCCAACAATGTCGTATGTGTGACCAGCAAAGGCTCAGACCAGCATGCGCATACGCGCACACTGATCAGAGCCTTTGCTTGTCGCTTAATTATTATATAAGTGTTAAGCTACTGATCGAACTTAATTTGGTGTTTCTAAGCTTAACAGGAGGCTGCACAGGTTCGTCTGAGTCTACACTTGTCAAGATGGCACATTGTTGGAAATCACATGTCACGGTTTAAATATTCCTGAATACCGGGCCGCGTAGGTAGTCGGTAACGTGTCTGGCTACAGATACGTGTCTGACTACAGATCCTGGTGTCCCGAGTTTGATCGCAGCCCGATCTCATACTTTCATTGAGATTGATCGTGAAATAATTTCTACCGTCATATCACTCCCTTCCAAGAAGTAGCTGTCAGTTTTAAGCGAAAGTATGCGCACGAAGTACTGGTTTGATTTGATTCATTACGTCCCATCAACAATCATTCAGTTATATAGGAAAGGGTCTTCCAGGGTTGAACCAGTACTAAGCTAGGATAAATATGTCTTGCTTAAGGGCACAACGCAACGCCGCCGGTGAGGCTCGAACCAGCGGCCACTCGGTCTCGAGTCAAGCACTCTCGCTCCCGAGACAAAGTACTGGTTAACCGCTTCTTCAAGCTTCCCGAGGAAAGATGTGATTAGGTGAGCTGTCCGTCTCGCCATGGCCATAGTTGTTGACTTGGGGACGTAAAGCAGCAAAACAAACAAAAACAAATATTCCTGCTAGCACAAAAATTGCTGCCAGCACAAAATTTACTGCTGGCACAAAAAATCCTGCTAGCACAAAATTTGCTAACAGCACAAAATTTGCTGCTGGCACAAAAATTCCTGGCACAAACTTACTGCCAGTACAAAATTTGCTGCTGGCACAAAAATTCCTGCTAGCACAAAATTTGCTGCTGGCACAAAATTTCCTGCTAGCACAAAATTTGCTGCTGGCACAAAAACTTCTGCTAGCAAAAAAATTGCTGCTGGCAAAAAAAATGCTGCTGGCACAAAATTTGCTGCTGGCCCAAAAATTTCTGCTAGCAAAAAAAATGCAGCCAGCACAAAATTTGCTGCTGGCACAAAAATTCCTGCTAGCACAAAATTTGCTGCCAGCACTAAAATTTCTGCAGGCACAAAATTTGCTGCAGGCACAAATGAGCCGTGACATGAGATTACCAACAATGTGGTATGTGCGACACGCAAAGGCCCAGACCAGCCTGCGCATACGCGCAGACTGATCAGAGGCTTTGCTTGTCGCTTAATTATTATATGAGTGTTGAGCTACTGATCGAACTTAATTAGTTTTTCTAAGCTTAACAGGAGTCTGCACAGGTTCGTCTGAGTATACACTTGTCAAAATGGCACATTGTTGGAAATCACATGTCACGGTTCAAATGTTCCTGAATACCGGGCCGCGTATGCAGTCGGTAACGTGTCTGGCTACAGATACGTGTCTGACTGCAGATCCTGGTGTCCCGAGTTTGATCGCAGCCCGGTCTCATTATTCCATTGAGATTGGTCATGAAATAATTTCTACCGTCACATTCCTCCCTTCAGCTGAATCATTCAAAAAAAAGTTATAAGTTATAAGCGAAAGTATGCTCTCGAAGTACTGGTATGATTTGATTCATTTCGTCCCATCAACGATCTTTCAGTTATATAGGGACGGGTCTTCCTGGGTTGAACGGGTACTAAGCTAGGATAAATGCTTCTTGCTCAAGGGCACAATGCAATGCCGCCGGCGAGGCTCGAACCCGCGGCCACTCGGTCCCTGGTCAAGCACTCTCGCTCCAATGACATAGTACTGGTTAGCCGCTTCTTCAAGCTTCCCCAGGAACGATGTGATGAGGTGAGCTGCCGTCTCACCATGGCCAAAGTAGTTGACTTAGGGACGTAAAGCAGCAAAACAAACAAAACACAAATATTCCTGCTAGCACAAAAATTGCTGCCAGCACAAAATTGGCTGCTGGCACAAAAATTCCTGCTAGCACAAAATTTGCTGCCAGCACAAAATTTGCTGCTGGCACAAAAATTCTTGCTAGCACAAAATTTGTTGCTGGCACAAAAATTCCTGCTAGCAAAAAACTTGCTGCTGGCACAAAAATTCCTTCTAGCACAAAATTTGCTGCTGGCACAAAAATTCCTGCTAGCACAGAATTTGCTGCTGGCAGAAAAATGTCTGCTGGTACAAAAATTCCTACTAGCACAAAAATTCCTGCCAGTAGCAAAATTGTTGCTAGCATTAAAATGATATTTTCGCCCGTCTAACGAAGCATGCCGCTGTAACCCGAACTTTTCTATCATACTTTAGGAAGTAACGCCTCGTTTACCGGCGGCCACGTCAATCACGATTTCGATCACCGTGGACGAAACGGGGTCACCGTATAGCTACGTAGAGGAACGGGGTCGACAAACGTAGCTCGCCATGGTTGCCGTGGTCGTCGGGGCAAATTTTTAAACAGTAAAAAAATTGCCATGGCAGCCATGACGGGAGTGACCTATTTATATGTGCCGTAGTAGAGCAGGAAGAACGCAACAGAACGTGACAGAACGTAACAGACCTTAACGAACTTGGAGCATGTCCGTAGCGGGACGTCTTGTTGCGGGACCACAACCCAAGGTCAAGGTCTATCAAGTTCTGTTGGGATCTGCCACGTTCACCTAACCCAACCCATCAGCCCAACCTGAAGCTGGAGTCATGCGTGCGTGCATGTGTGTGTTCATTGCACCATTAGCCCTTTGTATTTTTTTCTTTCGGGTAGTTTCAATGTATGTATCGAGGGGTAACAGGTTATAATTTCCATGATGTATTTTTTTCTCCGAAGATCAGCCAGTGTAAACATTGATAAAATGCTTCGTAATGTTGCATTTCATCAGAATATTTACTGTCTGAAAAAGTACGCATTAAGGAGTCACAAGTGTACAAAGGATTAATGCTGATACAATGGTAGGTGTTTGTCTTTCAAGAATCTCATCGAAGAGCTTTGGAGGTCTGAAATGTGATAACAGCATTGGTGCGGAGCTCTCTTGTAATTAATGTTGGCATATATCCCAGCTGCTGCATTTGTTCCTCCCACAACCTTGCCCGCACCTACACTGACCTTGGTCTTCGCATCCGCCTGCACACTAATCATGCTGGTGGCTTCCTTGCAGCCGCAAAGGCTAAATGTACACGCCTATAAAGCAATGATAAATACGGAATCGGCTATTTCATATACATCAAGGATGTTTTCTGATCAAAGATTGCAGCAGCTTTGTGGGCCTCATTTTATACCTTGGGCACAAACGGGCTCAGCTCGACACATCGTCCATGTTTCACCGTAGAAAACCTTGGAGGAAATTGATAGACGTAGCCGAACTTGGTCGGAACGTAACTAGACGTGAGAGGTTCCAATAGAACGTGGCAGGCTGGGAGTAAACGTACAACCGTCCGTGTCAGACCGTAGCGCGCCGTCGAGCCTCTGTCACGGATACCTTGACAGACCGTGAGGAAACGTAGCAAGACACTTAACAGAACTTGATGACGAAGACAATAATTGACCAAAACCCCAAATGCGAGCTGCGTTTCTGGCTGTCGTGACACTCGTGGCTGCCAGCGTAGTAAAATGGGCCAAAAAAGGCTACCAGCAAAATCATTGCTATCATTAAAAAAAATCAGAATTTTACTTTATATTTTACAAATTTAATCGTACGCGCATCTGGAAACGATGCATTCCGCTGCACCCAGAACTTTTCTATTACACTTTTTACCTAAGTAATGGGCCAAAAATAGACACCAGCAGCAAATTTTGTGCTAGCAGAAATTTTTGTGCTAGCAGAAATTTTTTTGCTGGCAGCAAATTTTGTGCTAGCAGAAATTTTTGTGCTAGCAGAAATTTTTTTGCTGGCAGCAATTTTTGTGCTAGCAGATTTTTTTTGCTGGCAGCAAATTTTGTGCTAGCAGAAATTTTTGTGCTAGCAGAAAATTTTTTGCTGGCAGAAAATTTTGTGCTAGCAGAAATTTTTATGCTAGCAGAAAATTTTTTGCTGGCAGCAAATTTTGTGCTAGCAGAAATTTTTTTGATGGCAGCAAATTTTGTGCTAGCAGAAATTTTTGTGCTAGCAGCAAATTTTGTGCTAGCAGGAATTTTTGCGCCAGCAGCAAGTTTTGTGCTAGCAGGAATTTTTGTGCCAGCAGCAAATTTTGTGCTTGCAAGAATTTTTTGTGCCAGCAGCAAATTTTGTGCTGGCAGCAAATTTTGTGCTAGCAGGATTTTTTGTGCCAGCAGCAAATTTTGTGCTGGCAGCAATTTTTGTGCTGGCAGAAATATTTGTGTTTTGTTTGTTTTGTCCCAAGTCAACAACTATGGTCATGGCGAGACTATAAGCTCACCTAACCACACCTTTCTGGGGCAAGCTTGAAGAAGCGATTAATTAGTACTTCGTCATCGGAGCGCAGTTGCTCAGTGGTAGAGTGCTTGACTCGAGACCGAGGGGCCGCGGGTTCGAGCCTCACCGGCGTCATTGCGTTGTGCCCTTGTGCAAGACACATTAATCCTAGCTAACGCCCCGTTCTCACTGTCCCGGTTTAAGGTGCCGGTTCATCCCGGTTTGATGATCCGGGATGAACCGTGTCACAATCGTGGCGGCACCGTGGACAACTTTGGAGATCCGGGATGAACCGTGTTGAACCGGCTAATGTCCCCGGTTGTTGTAAAATGTTTAAAACAACCGGAACTCACCGGGAGTAACCGAGAAGGCTGTCAAATACCGTGGTAAACTCGGACGACGCCGGGAGCAACGGTGTCTCCACCGGGACCGCGTCCACGCGATACCGGCGCATTCCGGAAAAATCCGTGTCTCCACCGTGATAAACCGTGCGCGATGAAGACCCCGGGTATGCCTGATTTTTCAACAATGTTGTATGTGCCAACAAGAAAACCTCAGATCAGCCTGCGCCTAGGCGCAGTCTGATCAGAGCCTTTGCCAGTCGCTTGATTATTATTTGACTGTTAAGCTACTGACCGAACTACATTTAAAATTTCTTAGCTAAAATGGTTACTGCACAGGCTTGTCTGAGTCTACACTTCTCAAAATACCACACTGTTAGAAATCACATGCCGCGGCGCATAGTGTTTATATATTTTTGCTAAAAAGCAAGACAATCTGGACCAAAATTACAATGCACCCTTAAAGTTAAGGAAGACTTAAGTTAAGTATTGAATTTTCAGGTTGCGAAAAACAACGTTTTCAAAGCAATCAAAAATTGGTTCGATGTTCGATATTCAACATTCAACATTCAAATTTTGAATGTCGAATATCGAATATCAAACTAAATCCAACATTCAAATCGAATGTCAAATATCGAATATCAAACTCAATCCAACATTCAAATCGAATGTCGAATATCGAATATCAAACTCAATCCAACATTCAAATCGAATGTCGAATATCGAATATCAAACTAAATCCAACATTCAAATCGAATGTCGAATATCGAATATCAAACTCAATCCAACATTCAAATCGAATGTCGAATATCGAATATCAAACTCAATCTCACATTCAAATTTTGAATGTCGAATATCGAATATCAAACTGAATCCAACATTCAAATCGAATGTCGAATATCGAATATCAAACTCAATCGCACATTCAAATTTTGAATGTCGAATATCGAATATCAAACTAAATCCAACATTCAAATAGAATGACGAATATTGAATGTCAAACTCAATCCAACATTCAAATAGAATGTCGAATATCGAATATCAAACTAAATCCAACATTCAAATCGAATGTCGAATATCGAATATCAAACTCAATCTCACATTCAAATTTTGAATGTCGAATATCGAATATCAAACTAAATCCAACATTCAAATCGAATGTCAAATATCGAATATCAAACTCAATCCAGCATTCAAATCGAATGTCGAATATCGAATATCAAACTCAATCCAACATTCAAATCGAATGTCGAATATCGAATATCAAACTAAATCCAACATTCAAATCGAATGTCGAATGTCGAATATCGAACATCAAACCCAATCCAACATTCAAATCGAATGTCGAATATCGAATATCAAACTCAATCTCACATTCAAATTTTGAATGTTGAATATCGAATATCAAACTGAATCCAACATTCAAATCGAATGTCGAATATCGAATATCAAACTCAATCGCATGTTCAAATTTTGAATGTCGAATATCGAATATCAAACTAAATCCAACATTCAAATAGAATGACGAATATTAAATATCAAACTTAATCCAACATCCAAATAGAATGTCGAATATCGAATATCAAACTAAATCCAACATTCAAATCGAATGTCGAATATCGAATATCAAACTCAATCTCACATTCAAATTTTGAATGTCGAATATCGAATATCAAACTAAATCCAACATTCAAATCGAATGTCAAATATCGAATATCAAACTCAATCCAACATTCAAATCGAATGTCGAATATCGAATATCAAACTCAATCCAACATTCAAATCGAATGTCGAATATCGAATATCAAACTAAATCCAACATTCAAATCGAATGTCGAATATCGAATATCAAACTCAATCCAACATTTAAATCGAATGTCGAATATCGAATATCAAACTCAATCTCACATTCAAATTTTGAATGTCGAATATCGAATATCAAACTGAATCCAACATTTAAATCGAATGTCGAATATCGAATATCAAACTCAATCGCACATTCAAATTTTGAATGTCGAATATCAAATATCAAACTAAATCCAACATTCAAATAGAATGACGAATATTGAATATCAAACTCAATCCAACATTCAAATAGAATGTCGAATATCGAATATCAAACTAAATCCAACATTCAAATCGAATGTCGAATATCGAATATCAAACTCAATCTCACATTCAAATTTTGAATGTCGAATATCGAATATCAAACTTAATCCAACATTCAAATCGAATGTCGAATATCGAATATCAAACTCAATCTCACATTCAAATTTTGAATGTCGAATATCAAATATCAAACTAAATCCAACATACAAATCGAATGTCGAATATCGAATATCAAACTCAATCCAACATTAAAATCGAATATCGAATATCGAATATCAAACTAAATACAACATTCAAATCGAATGTCGAATATCTAATATCAAACTCAATCTCACATTAAAATTTTGAATGTCGAATATCGAATATCAAACTAAATCCAACATTCAAATCGAATGTCGAATATCGAATATCAAACTCAATCCAACATTCAAATCGAATGTCGAATATCGAATATCAAACCCTATCCAACATTCAAATCGAATATCGAATATCGAATATCAAACTAAGTCCAACATTCAAATCGAATGTCGAATATTGAATATCAGACTCAATCTCACATTCAAATTTTGAATGTCGAATATCGAATATCAAACTGAATCCAACATTCAAATCGAATGTCGAATATCGAATATCAAACTGAATCCAACATTCAAATCGAATGTCGAATATCGAATATCAAACTGAATCCAACATTCAAATCGAATGTCGAATATCGAATATCAAACTCAATCCAACATTCAAATCGAATGTCGAATATCGAATATCAAACTAAATCCAACATTCAAATCGAATGTCGAATATCGAATATCAAACTCAATCCAACATTCAAATCGAATGTCGAATATCGAAGATCAAACTCAATCCAACATTCAAATCGAATGTCGAATATCAATTATCAAACTCAATCCAACATTCAAATCGAATGTCGAATATCGAATATCAAACTCAATCTCACATTCAAATTTTGAATGTCGAATATCGAATATCAAACTAAATCCAACATTCAAATCGAATGTCGAATATCTAATATCAAACTCAATCTCACATTCAAAATTTGAATGTCGAATATCGAATATCAAACTAAATCCAACATTCATGTCGAATATCGAATATCAAACTCAATCCAACATTCAACTCGAATGTCGAATATTGAATATCAAACTCAATCCAACTTTCAAATCGAATGTCGAATATCGAATATCAAACTAAATCCAACATTCAAATCAAATGTCGAATATCGAATATCAAACTCAATCTCACATTCAAATTTTGAATGTCGAATATCGAATATCAAACTAAATCCAACATTCAAATCGAATGTCGAATATCGAATATCAAACTCAATCCAACATTCAAATTTTGAATGTCGAATATCGAATATCAAACTCAATCCAACATTCAAATCGAATGTCGAATATCGAATGTCAAACTACATTTGAAAATCCAACATTCAAATCGAATGTCGAATATCGAATATCAAACTCAATCTCACATTCAAATTTTGAATGTCGAATATCGAATATCAAACTAAATCCAACATTCAAATCGAAAGTCGAATATCGAATATCAAACTAAATCCAACATTCAAATCGAATATCGAATATCAAACTCAATCCAACATTCAAATCGAATGTCGAATATCGAATATCAAACTAAATCCAACATTCAAATCGAATGTCGAATATCGAATATCAAACTCAATCTCACATTCAAATTTTGAATGTCGAATATCGAATATCAAACTAAATCCAACATTCAAATCGAATGTCGAATATCGAATATCAAACTCAATCCAACATCCAAATCGAATTTCGAATATCGAATATCAAACTCAATCCAACATTCAAATCGAATGTCGAATATCAAACTAAATCCCAGATTCAAATTTTAGATGTCGAATATCGAATATCAAAATGAAACCAACTTTCAGTCAGTTAAAGTACGCATTCACGGCTGCTGTAGCATCTACAATCAACTCCTGACTATGAGAAATCTTGAGAAATTGCAAGGCCGTAGGTCGTTGACAAGACATGTAGTTTATCCGATCGCATGATTGCCATACGTAGACTTCGAGCTAAAAAAGGTCCTGCTCCCCCCCCCTAGGGAATTTTGCAGACATATCCTATCTTGAAGAGAATTTCAAGCCGCATCTTTTAAGAGATGTTTGCACTCTGTGCTCCGGGGCGTTAGTCTCTGACAGCCTGTAACATATGTTACTGTAACAAACTAAGGAAAAAATCAAAAAGAAAGTTTGAGCTACAGAAAGAAGACATTAAACCATCTAATTATGCAAATTTCTTATGTAGTTTGCAAGCTGGATGCCTAAGCTACATAAAAGCAGCATTTTAAACAAAAATACAGCCTTCAATGGTGTTATATGCGTTACATAGATTAAATTTCCCTTTGAAAGTTGAAATCGTGACTAACATCATTTAATTTTAAGATCGATTTGTGCATTTTTACAAATGTTTTTAATCTTAGTTTGCTAAAATACTTATTCATCTAATAGAAAAAATAAAGTTTGCTTTTCTATCTCAAATACATTGTTTTATACGAGCTATTAAACAACCCTACCCCCAATTTTAAGTATCTAATTTTGGGAATTATTATTGAAGAAAAATTTATAAAAAAGTTTGACGCTCGTGGCTATCTTACATTTTTGGCACTGTCTTACTAATGCAATAAAGAACCATACATTTGCAAGTTTGGCATCAGGATCAGAGCACTCATCAAAGTATGTAACGTATGCTACATGGCATAATGAATGAGCAAGGAAATTGTCTTGGAAGTAAGAGATTATATTTCAGAAAAAAACTATTTTCACATGTTTTCCAATTAATCTCTAGCCTCTGGTGTCTTAGTTTTAGTAATTATAGTCATTGCTGATAACAAGCCCATGGAATTGTGTTACAGATGTTATATATAATCTTTTTATCACATATTACCTAATGCCTATAATATTAAAACATATAGATGTATAATTAGAAAGTAATAGTTCTCATTTAATTGACACAATTTAATAAATATTCCTACTAAATATAATTATTCAAAAACAATCTTTATTCAAGTCACCCTCACAATTTATATCATTGTGTCTGCTTCTATTGCAAAATAATCACCCATTTCATCACAACCAATAGAATCATAGCATAGTATTAGGACTGCAAACGGAGTACAATCCTCTTCCTCTCCAACCCTTTGGGAATTGTGCAGACATATCCTACCTTAAAGAACTATTCAAGCTGCACCAAATAAGAGATGTTTGCACTCTATTAACCAGGGGGTTAGCCTGTAATGGTATGTTACGTATGTTACCATAAATTTAAGAATAAATGAACTGAAAGTCTGAGAAACAGAAAGAAGACATAAAACTATCTATTTATTTAAACTATTCATGTAGTTTGCATGCTGAATACCTTTGATATATAAGAAAGTGTTTTTTAACAAATATACAGCTTCCTATGGTGTTATATGTGTTACATTAATTAAGATTACTTTTTAAAATTGGTAACTGTGACAAACATCACTTATAAGCATTTCGTATGATCCTCCTTTTATGCCATCAAAAGACTTAATTTTCTTTGTATGTGTGGCCAGTGCCAGCCTCAAACAAATTGACTCAGCTATAACTTGAATCCTTAGCATTCTTCAAAAGCAGAAACAGCATGTCAGTGTCATGGGATCAAACACCTGATTAAATATGGGTTTAATGCCATTTCACATAATATTTGCATACAATGGAGTATGACTCTGGTATATGTCTCTTCCTGTGAAATGGCAAGAGCAATTTTACTGCAGCTGCCTCTGCATCCGTGCTAGTCAAATAATAACTTTGCTCTGATTTTGCAAAAGCTATGTCTCTACCGTGTATCTCTAAGAATACTTTAAGATTGCTGACATTGGTCAAACAGAAATTTGATAGGCTGCTTTTTTGCATCATTTGCCATGGAACCTTTTCAGTCCTTTGGTGCTTTTAAAGTCCTCAGGTCTTAGATCAATAGTATTTTGCTGCGCCCAAAGAACTTTATAAGTTTTCTTTAGTTACAATGTTGACTCTTGATGGGTTTGGTAGACCGTCTGAAACAATTTCTGTTACACCTTGATATGAGAAAGAACATGAAGTTGGACATTGCCATCAATTATGTTTGCAGCTGGTTGTTTTTTGATGTCAGTACATTGAAGCAAGCCTTAAAATAATGTAAAACCTTTGATTTCTCAGTTTTTGCAGCCATATCATTAGCTAAGGAAAGTGGACTATGGATAGAATAGGATAATCAGTAGTTCTATATTATGCTCTATGGAAGATTTATACAGAGTAAACAAGTTGATAAGGTTGCCCCATTTCATGATCCATTGAAAACACTGAAATTGAAAATGCTTGCCTCTGACTGTGTAATCAAAAAGGATGTCACGACAATGCCCTTGCTCATTTATTATGACGAGTTATATATGTTACATCATTTAATAAGCGCTCTAAGATAAGCTTAGCGAATCATTGAATTGAAAGGGTCTAATTTGCGCTCTATTCATCCTGCATTTCATTGCTTTACCTGCTATGATACATCTAGTTTGTTTATCTGAAGGGAAAGAGTTACCTCGGTTTCAGCACTTCAGAAGTACTAAGACTTCAAATAAGTTTTTGAATGCTTGGGGAAAGATAATAAGTGCAGATACATTATTAGATGAAAATATGTTTGTTGCATGTATGGAAAGGCTTCATTTATAAATGTTATCCAGCTAAGATATGATTCTTTATCACAGATATGTCAAGGTACATCAGTCCAGGTACTCATTGCTTTTAATGGCATAGTTTTCCTCCTTGGAAAGCTTTAGTCTGTCTCCTACTTGCAGAGTATCACTTGAAACACATACTCAAAGAGCCAACTATTAGGAATTCATATCAGTTTCCGAATGTTCCAAGCCATGAATGGCAAAATTGGAAAGTTGATAATGGCTCATCAAATTTGAGTGGACTGGTGGTAAAACTGTATAACAGTAAATGATTGAAATATTGTGTGATGATTCTACTAGTTGCAAGGAGGCGTGTGATAATAATGATTACCACAGAAGCAGACAATGACAAACGTTTAACATGAGTGTTAAATCGATGAGAATTAGTTTGGACCATTTCATTTATTGTATTGTCTTGTACAAATGTAAAACAATCTTTTCTATTTGTGGCTCTATATTTAGCATTATATGCACAGTATTAGGAAATGTGTCCAAAAG
The DNA here is from genome assembly GCA_964019695.1 of Loripinus fragilis. Classification (NCBI taxonomy): domain Eukaryota; kingdom Metazoa; phylum Mollusca; class Bivalvia; order Lucinida; family Lucinidae; genus Loripinus; species Loripinus fragilis. Next base: position 89,109,112 of record OZ026515.1, read on the forward strand.
GTCATTGATAACATCTGTAACAACAGTCTATGGGCTTGATTATCAGAAATGAATATAATTTCTAGTGTTTTCGCACCAAAGACTTTTAAGTACACATTAAGTGTCCTGATCTTAAACTTAATGACATCTTGCAGATATATGAGCAAGACAAACTAAGAAAATGTAAAATATCCACACGCTGCAATCGCTTTCATGTGTTTTACTTAAACGGTAATAACAAAATTTGCTTCTCAGTAAAACTGGGAGTAGGGCTGTGTATTAGCTCCTATAAGCCAATATATTTAAGATAGAAAAGCAAACTTGGTTTTTCCTATTCATCAATTGAGAATATGTTTGTAAAATCTAATAAAACAGTTTGAAACCAAGTCATAGTAGTTGTTTAACTAAATGATGATAGCCACAATTATGGTTTTTAAATTATAATTAGGTTCATGTAACGCACATAACACCACAGTTAGCCATATAAATGTTAAACAGCTTCCATATGTAGTAAAGACATACAGTATGCAGACTCTAAGAATGCCAATTTAGTATATAATTTTAATGTCTTCTTTCTGTAGCTCAAACATTCTAATTTCTTATTCTCAAATTGATATAGTAACATATGTAACCAGCTGTTACAGGCTAATGCCCCGACTAACAGAGTTCAAACATTTCTTATTAAATGCACCTTGAAGGGTTACATAGGATGTAATATGTCTGCAGAATTCCAAAGGGGATTAGGATAAAGCAGGCCCTTACAGCTTTATGTCAAAATACTGTTTGATGATTTTAATTATCACGCTAACATATGTAACACTCTCTGATCTTTAAAACTTGGTGACAACTAGCAGATCTATAAGTCTTTATCATACGAGCCAGCTTAAAATTCATAAACAATGTAAGATATCCAGCAGCTGAGAGTTTTTTCACAATTCTAGCTCAAACTTTCAAACTACATTTCATTTATATGATATAGTAACGCATGTAACATGCTGTTTCAGACTAACGCCCCAACTTAGAGAGTGCAAACATCCCTTATTCGATGCAGCTTGAGTTGTTCTTTAAGAAGGAATATGTCTGCAAAATTCCCTCGAGGAGATTAAAACATTTTTAGGCATATCTTACGTACAGACAATGAGCTTGCCCATTTATTACATTAGGTAACATATGTTACAGCCTCTGATATTAAAAATTTTGCAACAAACTTGCAGATTTATGAGTCTTTTCATATAAGCAAATAAATGCCAAACAATGAAACATATTCATCAACTGCAAATATTTTTTAACTATTTTTACTTTAGTTTTAATACCAAACTTTTCACCTTAAAACTGAGTAGGGGTAGGGTTGGTAAATTGCTTATTACAGTAAAAATATTTAAGATAGGGAAACAAACTTTGATTTTTCTATTAGCCAATTGCATAAGCTAGTCAGACATGGTTAAAAACATTTTGCAAAACACACAGAGAGGTTGTGAATGTAAATGATGTTAGCCACACTTGCAAATTTTAATGGGTTATCTGATTTATGTAACGCATATGACACCTTAGGAAGCCACAATTTTGTTCAAACGGCTGTTATATGCAGTTGAGATATCCAGTATGCAGACTATATGAATGATTTTTAAAAATTAATATTTTAATGTCTTTAATTTGTAGCCCAAACTTTCAATTTACTTTTTCTTAATTTTATAAAGTAACGTATGTTACAGGCTCTTACAGACTAACGCCCCGGAGCACAGAGTGCAAACATCTCTTAAAAGATGCGACTTTCAATTCTTTACAAGATAGGATATGTCTGCGAAATTCCCTAGGGGGGGGGGAGCAAACCCATTCTCAGCCATCCGTCTATACGGGTACATTTGTACATTTGTACCACACAGATAAAGCACGCTGATCGGGCGGATAATGTATGATTTTAGATGGTATTTCGGGGCCCAAAATTGATTGTAGGCTCTAAAGAAATCGTAGAGACCCCGCGCAGCTACCGAAAGGTCGCCGCGTGAAGCCTGTGCAGTATCTGTAAAATCACACAGATTCCTGCGGCAACCCCATCGTGACCGCAACTTAACAATGTGGCCGCCTTACAGTCGGTCAACATTTTCAGACAAGGCTGCACATCCTCGTAGTCTTGCCAGAATCTTCGCTATTTGCACACACACACACACACACACACACACACACACACACACACACACACACATCATATATACAATGATAAAGAGTCAGATACCTGTAGTCCAACCATGTTGCCGTGCATGCTTGTTGGAACAATACAATACAATGCGATTAAGTATCAAAAAACGTGTGCCGCCCCATTACAAGGCGGGCCGGAAAAGGTCATTTTATTTGATTTTTTTTTTCTGATTTTTTATCTCGTACGGAAAAAATATTATTTTGATTTCTTGCTACTCTCTGTAGCTGAGCAGGCTGGTTTGAGGTTTACCAGGTCAAAATTCCAGAATTTTGATTTCTTGCCACTCTCTATAACTGATCTGGGCCCGGAATTACAATGCCTCCTTAGAGTTAAGGAAGACTTAAGTTAAGTATTGAATTTTCAGGATGCGAAAAATAACGTTTAAAACTGATTAATATCTAAATAGTTTTGATTTTTCTGAAGATTTCAATGATATCTTTGACCACAAATACCACATCGATCCAGGCAATTTATTTAGCATTTAATATAGCATGTTGAAATATCAATACTTAACTTAAGTCTTGCTTAACTTTAAGGAGGCATTGTAATTCCGGGCCCTGGTTGGTTTGTGGCTTAACGGGTCAAACCCCCAAATGGTATTCCTTAATACTCTCTGTAGCTGGGCTGACTGAATTGGAGCTTATCGGCCAAAGTCCCAGATTTTTACTACTCTCTGGATAATTTTTCATTTCTTACTTCTGTTTTTAGTTGAGCTGGGCCGCGTAGCGCAGTCGGCAACGTGTCTGAGTGCAGATGCGTGTCTAACTGCAAATCCAGGGGTCGATCCAGGTCCGGTCCCATACTTTCGTGGAGATTGATCACGAAATAATTTCTACGGTCATTCTCCTCCCTTCCGCTGAATCGAGAAGGGTTGTTGTCAGTTACAAGCGAAAGTACATGTATTTGCACGAAGTACTGGCTAACCGCTGGGTATAGACGGATGGCTGAGAATGGGTTTGCTCCCCCCCCCCCCCTAGGGAATTTCGCAGACATATCCTATCTTGTAGAGAATTGAAAGCCGAGTCTTTTAAGAGATGTTTGCACTCTGTGCTCCGGGGCGTTAGTCTGTAAGAGCCTGTAACATACGTTACTTAATCAAATTAAGAAAAAGTAAATTGAAAGTTTGGGCTACAAATTAAAGACATTAAAGTATTTATTTTTAAAAATCATTCATATAGTCTGCATACTGGATATCTTAACTATGTATGACAGCCATTTGAACAAAATTGCGGCTTCCTAAGGTGTCATATGCGTCACATAAATCAGATAACCCATTAAAATTTGCAAATGTGGCTAACATCATTTACATTCACAATCTCTCTGTGCGTTTTGCAAAATGTTTTTAACCATGTCTGACTAGCTTATGCAATTGGCTAACAGAAAAATTAAAGTTTATTTCCCTAGCTTAAATATTTTTTCTGTAATAAGCAATTAAACAACCTTACCCATACCCAGTTTTAAGGTGAAATGTTTGGTATTAAGGCTAAAGTAAAAATAGTTAAAAAATATTTGCAGTTGATGAATGTGTTTAATTGTTTGGGATTTATTTGCTTATATGAAAAGACTCATAAATCTGCAAGTTTGTTGCAAAATTTTTAATATCAGAGGCTGTAACATATGTTACCTGATGTAATAAATGGGCAAGCTCATTGTCTTTACGTAAGATATGCCTAAAAATGTTTTAATCTCCTCGAGGGAATTTTGCAGACATATTCCTTCTTATAGTACAACTCAAGCTGCATCGTATAAGGGATGTTTTCACTCTCTATGTTGGGGCGTTAGTCTGAAACAGCGTGTTACATGCGTTACTATATCAAATAAAGGAAATGTAGTTTGAAAGTTCGAGCTAAAATTGTGAAAAATCGCAGCTGTTGGATATCTTACATTGTTTAGGGATTTTAAACTGGCTCGTATGATACAGACTTATAGATCTGCTGGTTGTCATCAAGTTTTAAAGCATAGAGAGCGTTACATATGTTAGCGTGATAAGTAAAATCATCAAACAGTATTTTGACACCAAGCTGAGTAAGGGCCTGCTCCATCCTAATCCCCTTTGGAATTCTGCAGATACATTACATCTTATGTAACCATTCAAGGTGCATTTAATAAGAAGTGTTTGCAATCTGTAAGTCGGGATGTTAGCCTGTAACAGCTTGTTACATATGTTACTATATCAATTTGAGAATAAGAAATTTTAATGTTTGAGCTACCAAAAGAAGACATTAAAATTATCTAATAAATTGACATTCTTATAGCCTTTATACTGGATGTCTTTAATACATATGGAAGCTGTTTAACATTAATATGGCTAAATGTGGTGTTATGTGCGTTACATGAACCTAATTATAATTTAAAAGCTATAATTGTGGCTATCGTCATTTAGTTAAACAACTACTATGACTTGGTTTCAAACTATTTTATTAGATTTTACAAACAAATACTCAATTGATGAATAGGAAAAACCAAGTTTGCTTTTCTATCTTTTATATTGTCTTATAGGAGCTAATACACAGCCCTGCTCCCAGTTTTACAGAGAAGCGAATTTTGTTATTACCATTTAAGTAAAACACATGAAAGCGATTACAGCGTATGGATATTTTTCATTTTCTTAGTCTGTCTTGCTCATATATCTGCAAGATGTCATTAAGTTTAAGATCAGGACACTTAATGTGTACTTATAAGTCTTTGGTGCCAAAACACTAGAAATTATATTCATTTCTGATTATCAAGCCCATGGACTGTTGTTACAGATGTTATCAATGACCTTTTGGACACATTTCCTAATACTGTGCATATAATACTAAATATAGAACCACAAATAGAAAAGATAGTTTTACATTTTTACAAGACGATATAATAAATGAAATGGTCCAAACTATTTCTCATCGATTTAACACTCATGTTAAACGTTTGTTGTTGTCTGCTTCTGCGGTAATCATTATTATCACATGCCTCCTTGCAACTAGTAGAATCATCACACAATATTTCAATCATTTACTGTTATTCAATTTTACCACCAGTCCACTCAAAATTGATGAGCCATTATCAACTTTCCAATTTTGCCATTCATGGCTTGGAACATTCAGAAACTGATATGAATTCCTAATAGTTGGCTCTTTGAGTATGTGTTTCAAGTGATACTCTGCAAGTAGGAGAAAAACTAAAGCTTTACAAGGAGGAAAACTATGCCATTAAGAGCAATGAGTACCTGGACTGACGTACCTTGATATTTCTGTGATAAAGAATCATATCCAAGCTGATTAACTTTTATAAATGTAGCCTTTCCATACATGCAACCGACATATTTTCATCTAATAATGTCTCTGCACTTATTATCTTTTCCCAAGCATTCAAAAACTTATTTGAAGTCTTAGTACTTCTGAAGTTCTGAAACCGAGGTAACTCTTTCCCTTCAGATAAACGAACTAGATGTATCACAGCAGGTAAAGCAATGATATGCAGGATGAACAGAGCACAAATTAGACCCTTTCAATCCAATGATTCACTAAGTTTCTAAGATAAGAGGGCTTATTAAAGGATGTAACATATATGACTCGTCATAATAAATGAGCAAGGGCATTGTGGTGACATCCTTTTTGATTACACAGTCAGAGGCAAGTGTTTTCAATTTCAGTGTTTTCAATGGATCATGAAATGAGGTACCTTATCAACTTGTTTACTCTGCATAAATCTTCCATAGAGCATAATATAGAACTACTGGTTATCTCATTCTATCTATAGTCCACTTTCCTTCTTTTGAATGCAACAGCTAATGATATGGCTGTAAAAACTGAGAAATCATAGGTTTTACATTATTTAAAGACATGCTTCAATGTACTGACATCAAATAACAACCAACTGCAAACATAACTGATGGCAATGTCCAACTTCATATTCTTTCTCTTATACCAGATAACTTTCAAGGTGTAACAGAAATTGTTTCAGACGGTCTGCCAAAACCATCAAGAGTCAACATTGTAAATAAAGAAAACTTATAAAGTTCTTTGGGCGCAGCAAAACACTATTGATCTAAGGCCTGAGGACTTAAGCACCAATAGACTTGATAGGTTCCATGGCAAATGATGCAAAAAAGCAGCCTATCAAATTTCTGTTGACAAATGTCAGAGATCTTAAAGTATTCTTAGAGGTACACAGTAGAGACATAGATTTTGCAAAATCAGAGCAAAGTTATCATTTGACTAGCACGGCTGCAGAGGCAGCTGCAGTTAGGTTGCTCTTGCCACTTCACAGGAAGAGATATATACCAGGGTCATACTCCATTGTATGCATATATGTGAAATGGCATTAACCCACATTTAATCAAGTGTTTGATCCCATGACACTGACATGCTGTTTCTGCTATTGAAGAATGCTAAGGATTCAAATTTGGCTGAGTCAAGTTGTTTGACGCTGGCACTGGCCACACATACAACGAATATTAAGTCTTTTGATGGCAAAAGAGGAGGATCACACAAAATGCTTATAAGTGATGTTTGTTACAATTACCAATTTTAAAAAGTAATCTTAATTAATGTAACACATATAACACCATAGGAAGCTGTATATTTGTTGAAAAATCTTTTCTTATGTATCAAACTACATGAAAAATTCAATTAAATAGATAGCTTTATTTTATGTCTTCTTTTTGTTTCTCAGACTTTCAATTCATTTATTCTTAAATTGATATGGTAACATACGTATCATACCATTACAGGCTAACCCCCTAGTGAATAGAGTGCAAACATCTCTTATTTGATGAAGCTTGAATTGTTCTTTAAGGTAGGATATGTCTGCACAATTCCCAAAGGGGTGGAGAGGAACAGGATTGTACTCAGTTTGCAGTCCTAATACTATGCCATGATTCTACTGGTTGTGATGAAATGGGTGATTATTTTGCCATAGAAGCAGACACAATGATAGACATTGTGAGGGTGACTTGAATAAAGATTGTTTTTGAATAATTTTATTTAATAGGAATATTTATTAAATTGTGTCATTTAAATGAGAACTATTATTTTCAATCTATATGTCTATATATTTTAACACTATTGGCATTAGGAAATATGTGATTAAAAAGGTTATATATAACATAGGTAACACAATTCCATGGGCTTGTTATCAGCAATGACTGTAATTACTAAGACTAAGGCACCAGAGGCTAGAGGTTAATAGGAAAACATGTGAAAAGTGGTATTTTTCTGAAATATCATATCTTACTTCCAAGAAAATTTCCTTGCTCATTCATTATGCCATGTAACATACGTTACATACTTTAATAAGTGCTCTGATCCTGATGTCAAACTTGCAAATGTATGATTCTTTATTGCATTAGCAAGATAGTGCCAAAAATGTAAGATATCCACGAGCGTCAAATATTTTCATATATTTTTCTTCAATAATAGATACCAAAATTGGATACTTAAAATTGGGGGTAGGGTTGTTTAATAGCTGATATAAAAGAATGTATTTGAGATAGAAAAGCAAACTTTGTTTTTTCGGATAGTCAAATGAGTATTTTGGTAAATAATGATTAAAAACACTTGTAAAAATGCACAAATAGTCTGTAAAATGAAATGATGTTAGTCACAAATTCAACTTTCAAAGGAAAATTTAATCTATGTAACGCATATAACACCATTGAAGGCTGAAATTTTGTTTAAAATGCTGCTTTTATGTAGCTTATGCATCCAGCTTGCAAACTACATAAGAAATTTGAATAATTAGATGGTTTAATGTCTTCTTTCTGTAGCTCAAACTTTCATTTTGATTTTTTTCCTTAGTTTGTTATAGTAACATATGTAACAGGCTGCCAGAGACTAACGCCCCGGAGCACAGAGTGCAAACATCTCTTAAAAGATGTGGCTTGAAATTTCCCTCAAGATAGGATATGTCTGCAAAATTCCCTAGGGGGGGGGGGGAGCAGGACCTTTTTTTAGCTCGAAGTCTAGTAAAGCTTGCCCAGGAAAAAGTGCGGTTATGTGAATTGACCGTCTCGACATGACCATAGATGTCGACTGGGACGTAAAGCAACAAACCAAACAAAAAGAAAAGATGAGCTGGATGGTTTGAGTCTTACGTAGTCAAAACAAACATCAGAATTTTTAATTCTTACTACTTTCTGTGTCTGAGCTGGTTGGATTAAGCATTACCGGGTCAAAACACCAGAAATTTAAATTCTTACTACTCTCTGTACAAATGTAGCTGGTTACAGGCTAACAGGGTGAGTTTTTTTTATTTCTTACAAAGTAAAGAAGAAGGCAATTATCAGGAATCGATACAATGAAGTACCACACCAAATGGGAAAGTGACAAAAATCAAGAAACATCACACACAAGAGAGTCAAAAGGTCGGCACTTTCCCAGCAGGTGATCTCAACGCTGCAAGGAACAGACAAGACGGCATACCAAAGACAAACTTGAAATATAAATAACAAAAAGGATCCACAAAAGAAGCACTGCCTTGGGACGGTCAGTAAAAAATTACTGGAGGGCTTAAACATGTTTAACGGTACTAACCTCACCCTTAATTTTGATGTGGATCAAGACACATAAATGTTACGTTCGCATGAAAGATCCCTAACTTATGCATGAATCATCTCCAAGTACACACTAATCCAGATATAAAAAGGAGATTAACAATGATAAGGACTCAACAGTAAGTACATACTGTTGATTCAAAGATAGATGAGAATCGTTGTAAACAAAAATATGACCTAATCCAGGTAATGGGTGATTTATACAGGTATACGTACCTCTAACTGCTGTAATACATTTACCGTTATTTAAAAATGCACCTGTGTCAATGAAAATAGTAAAATCCTATTATTACGCATCTTTGAAACATCAGAACAACTGAATATCGGAGTAAAAGAAATCAAACAGTTAAACTCCGGTAGGCCTGACTGAAGGCACGACATCAGGCCCCATCCCTCTCATCTATAGGTCTTTAAGTCGGAACCGTCGGAGTCTGAGGTCCGACCCGCCGGCGTGCAATTAACGAGGAAAGCAAGTTGTCAACCGTGATTGGGTTGACCACCAAGCATGCAACTCTCTGTAGCTGAGGTGGCTGGTTTGAGGATTAGAAAATTCAATAACCCAGAATTTCGATTTCTTACTATTCCCTGTAGCTGAGCTTAATGGTTTGAGTATTACATAGTCGACACCCTAGAACAATTATTTCTTTCTATAGTCCGGCGGTATTCGGGCGAATTTTAGGAGGACCTGGAACTTGATTTTAACCTTTTTTTCTTTGTTGATTCTGGTAGTGTATACATTGTCCTTGAAAATTCCAAGTGATGCCACTCTGGCATCATTGAGCATTTCGATATATCCAAGATGGCGTCCAAGATGGAAGCCAACTATAGGTTAAAATATTGTGTGATATGGAAAACATGTCCCAAACCTGTTTTCTTTCTTAAATTGTAAGCTATGAAGTTGGAATCTAGTTAAAGACCCTTAGCTTGTAACCAAATAAAAAAATAAAATAAGAATGCTGACAAGATTGCCGCCAAGGTGGCGGTTTATTACAAAAATATAAGAAAATCGTCTCTGATACTGGCAAACTTCAGGGATTTGCATGCAAAATGCTTATTTTACTGATTCTTGAATTACAAACATTATCGTTGTAACATCCCAATGATGCTATTCATGCATCATTCAGAATTTAATATATTCAAGATGGCTTTCGGGATGGTAGCCAACAAGATTTACAAACCTGTGGGAGGGGACCCTACCAGATGGATTTGTAACAGACCAGATGCCTTGCCTGGTAGAGCAGCACTTTACAAACATGCGTATCTGAATAAATGAACCCAGCATGCATGTCTGATAGAGTTGCACTGCACAAGCAGGCATATCTGAGAGTGACACCGGATCAGCAAACATGTCCGATGTAATGGCACCTCTGTAAAAGCAGCACTAGACTTGCAACCATTCTTCTTCTTCGACTAGTAAAATGTGGCGATTGACCAGCAGGCATGGTCTATAGTGAGGTACCACGCCAACAGGCATGGTCTGTAGTGAGGAACCACACCAACATTCATTCCTTATAATGAGGTTCCACACCAGAAGGTATCGCCTATAGTGATCACCACACCAGCAGAAATAGCTGATAATTAGGCACCACACCATAAAATATGGCCTATAGTGAGGCACCACAATAGAAGGCATGGCTGATAATGAGGCACCATACCAGAAGGCATGGCCTATAGTGAGGCAACACACCAGCAGACATGGCTGACATCAGAAGGCATGGACTATAATGCGACACCACACCAACAGGCGTGGCTGATAGTGAGGCACCACGCCAGAAAGCATGGCCCTTAAAGAGGCACCACATCAGCAGGCACAGCTGATAGTGAGACACCACACCAGAAGTTATGGCAGATAGAGAAACACAACACCAGCCCACATGCAAGATTGAGTGGTAAACGATCGGCAGGCATGATTGAGTGGCAACAGTCCAGCATGCATCCATCTTGCAGCAACACTAAACAGCACTGTTTGTGGCAATAAATACACTAGGCCAGCAAGCATATATGCTGCAGCTGCAACAGCTTAGCAACTCGCTACGCGGAGTGACACTTGACCAGCAGGGATGTATTTTGCATCGACAATGTAGCAACATTCCTGTCTAATAAAGTTTCACAGTGTTAGTAAGCATGTCTGATTGAGGGGCATCGGTCGAGTAGCTTTTCTTTTTGATTTTCAATGGACCAGGATGCATGTCTGACCGAATGGTACCAAGTCTGCAGGCATATCGGTTGAAGCTTCATCAAACAGCAGCCATGTATTGCCACAGGTCATCACATCAGACATGCTTACCGACATCACACGTGTTTAATTATATGGTATTGAACCGACACACATGCCTGTTTATGAGACTTGGGACCAGCAGTCATGTGTTTATTTACATTGCACTAGCAATAATGTATGTTTCAATTGACACCGACTAACAGGAATGCTGGGTACTGTTGCACTTGATCAGCAGGCATGTTTAAGTTGCGCCCGGCCAGTGTGCATGTCTGTCCTAACTTGCACTAGACCACCAATCATTGTCACAGGGTCAGCAAACATATTTACCATAACGCATGTTTAATTATGTGGCACAGGACCAGCACACATTTCTGAAACCAGGCAGTTTTTTTTTCTGTAACAGCTTCACAAGACTAGCAGGCCTGTTGCAGCACCCATGTCTTTAAACTTTGCTCTTAAACAGCAGGCATGTTTGTTACAGTTGCACCCGACCACCTGACATGCCGGTTACAATTGCACTCTACCAGCATGCATGTCTATTAGAGTTGCATCTCACCAGCAGATATGTTTTAATCAGTTGCAACTGACTTGCAAACACATCTGTAGTTGTGGGGGCTGAACCAGCAAGTATATCTGTTACACTTGCCTCAGACACACAGTTATGACCCTGTGCTCGTACGTAACCAACGGGCTGGTAAGCACAATCGCACCAGACATGTATGTTACAGCTGCACCTTGCCAGCAGCCATGTCTTTATAATTTGCTTACTGTCAGCATGCATGTCTGTTAAGGTTTTATCTTATAAACATTCATGTATATTTTATTTGCGTCATACCATGAGCCATGTCTTTCACAGTTGCACCTAACCACCAGTCATATCTGTTAAACTTGCACCTACAAACATGCACTACGGATACACTGTGATGATAGACTGTACTTCATAAGTAAATATTGTTTTCGCTTTTTTTTTGGTAATTTTATCCATCCATCCATCCAAATACCACTTTCCAGCTGATTTTTCCCGCATATTGATTTAAAAAGAGGTAGGTACACTGTCACAAAGTTTTCAGTGATATTGTCCGTTCAGTATATTCTGGCATTTATCTCTTCATTCTATGACAGAGAGTTGACCCAAAGTAGGAAATTTTTACGAGAATACTATGACATTATGTTTTTATCAGATCCGGCCAAAAGTGGTCTGGAAGATGGTGCATGGATTGATGGATACCAGAACAAAGACAAAAACAATACCAAATACGAAAAATAAGAGTCCGTTATTTTTCCGTACAGTGTATCATAGCAAAAACCATGTGATTCCCCACCATGTTATTACTGCCATCTTGGACGTCATCTTGAATATTTAACAATGCTGAAAACAACATGTCTGTCAAATTCTCCAAATACAACCGCAGTTGAAAACTATCAGAAAATGTCAATCTGCCTGTCTGTCTGTCTGTATGTAAAATGTTTCACCCTTCTAAACCAAACCAAAGGTCCATTTTAATCGTTTGTATCATTAGGCCTCTAAACCTTCATAAAAAGTTAAAATTAAAATGCTTTTTATCGAGTTTATTGGTCTGAGTTCGGGTGCGGTGCAGCTTTGAACTGAGCTAGATGTTAGAAGTATAGAAGTTCTTGAAGTAGTCACGGGCTTTAATATAATAATACATACACGTGTATTCACGCATGTACGCACACACAGACACAACCCCCACACACATTCACTCACGCACACATGCGTGCGCTTACATACATACATACAGACAGACAGAAAAACCAGAGATACAGACAAGCATGCAGAAAACCAGACACGCATGCATACGTACATACATAAAGACAGACAGACAAATAGACAGACAGGTTTCTGTGCGAACGCACACACGCATGCGCAGACGTATGCACGCCAACAAACAAACATCGAAGTTAGAAGTAAAAATAATAAAAAGTCACGAACGTTCAAATATACATACACATCTATGCACGTACACAGACAAACACACGCACGCATACACACACGTACGCATGCGCGCGCATACGGACATACAGACATACAAGAGGCAGATAGACGCACGGGTACCTGCGCGCTCAAACGCACGCAAGCATATGTACATACACGAACAAACAAACTAACATGCATGCATGCATGCATGCATGCACATACACATACACAAACAAACAAACTAACATGCATGCATGCACATACACAAACAAACTAACATGCATGC